>JBAMNC010001913.1:0-125000 GCA_037902135.1 Cetoscarus ocellatus | reverse complement strand
GAACAGTTATGGTCATGTTTACATTTTCTAAAAGCTTTTCTGTTCCAAACTTAACCCTGAATTTTTATTTAACAAAGCTGTCACCAGCATTAAAATGACTTTACAAAAATATTTGTTCTATTTTCAGGTACAATACAATTTCACTGGACATATTTTATAATGAAAGAAAATTGTGATTCAGTCTGAACTCATTTTTTACTTGAAAGTCTATTTGGTCCTCAAAACATTCAAAAAGAATCCGCATTATGTTTTTTTTTTTAATTTCAATAAACAAATAGGAAAAACATCAGACCAGTAGCAGCAATTTTTGACCCCCAGCCCACAACACCAACACTGCCATCCCACCAAAAACAGATTGTCCCCAATCAAACTAACCATCAAGTAATCTCTTCGAGAAAGGCAAATCACCAAAACACCCAAACCTGCAAAATAGTGCCTCACTTGTCCTAGTGAAGGAAACTTTAGAGAAGTTGTTTGTAACCCTATGATCATTAAGCAGTCTTATGTCCAAGCAGTTACACCCAAGTGTAGCCTAATGTTTCCAAAGCCAGAGAGCAGATGCTCATACATAAACTAGAAATGCTCCAAGACCACAAACCTCTGCCAAGGCATTACCAACTTTGTTGAATAAGTTATTGTCAAAAATGTGGAAAGCTGCCCCATCTCACACCGTCAAGAAATCTAAATAAATCCTGGATCCACATCCTGATTCGGATCACCATTAAAATATAACCTTGTGCCATGAACAACATTTCTCGAAAATGTTACCAAAATCTGTTCATAACTTTTTGAGTTATCCTATTCACAGACAAATGACTAACATACCAACTAACATCAACTAATATAACCTCATTGATGGAGGTAATTAATGATGAAAAAACATGATTTCAAAATTATTTTCGACTTTGGAGGATCATGTTAAAAACGCTAACAGTTTCTTCTGATATTTGTTGTATTTTTTGCAAACATACATTAAAACACCCTTTCTGCTTCTACTTAACCAAACAATTATGCAATGTCTTTAAATAAATACATTATTTTTTATTTAACGCATCTGTTCTTTAGTATACAAGTAAAGAATGTGAATCACAATAGCTATAAATGACAAATTATGCTGGAGACCCTCTTTCATCCACTTAACATAAAAACTATATCCACCCTGTTTATAGTATGTACAGTACAGTACCAGATGGAGACTTTTTTTTTTTTTTTTTTTTAACAAAGTCAGCCATAACTTCTCATGTGATGAAAACAGGCCAGTACTCTGTGATCACTTTTGAGTTTGGCTTTAAACATGTTTAAAAACAGTACTTCAAACTTTTCATAAAAGATGTGATGTTTGACCATGGTGATAAACCCTCCAATAAAGAAAGAATGGTTGTTCAAGAATGATACTTTCCTTTTTCTGGGGATGATTTCCTTCTAAAATATACGCTACCTGGTCCTGTGACCTCAAGAATTGTCAGGGGAGCATATTCATAACAGGGGCTCCCTTAAGTTTTCAGCCTGTTGCCCCCCAAAAAACAGTGCTGGAGAATGGGGAGCACCACTGTTCAGGGTAGTTTATGCATTTATGTTGTGCACAGCCATGCCTACAAGCAAACTTACAGTTGGGGATTTTTTGTATACATATCTTCATTTTAGTAAAAGCTCAAATGACTGTGGCTACATTTAAATTCAGCTCAATTTATGCATATTGTACAAAAAAAGTGCAACATTCCAGTAGAAATCCTTCAGAAATGTGTTTTGAAAGGCATCCTGGGCCCCGTTGTTGGCGTCTTGTGACCACTTGAGGGGTTCTGACCCCCACTTTGGTAACCACAGGTTTAAAACATCTTTCTTTTCAGGGTAATGGGGTGGTTAACTTATAAACACCCCATTTCAAAGAGCTATTACATCAAACCTACTGATAACAAAACAAATCAGTGAGACAACTTTAAAAAATGAATTATTTATTTGATATTCATGGCTCATTCTTGATCCACATTGAAGTTAAACATAACAGGGGACATGCCAGTTTAGCCAATTTGCCCCAAAAAAGAGAAAACTGTTAAAAATAATCAATAGGCTGATTATAAATTATTGTTTATTTATGGCAGAGTAAGGTTCAAATTGTAAAAGAAACTTTTATGCCTAAATCCTTTTCCATTTTTAATAAAGATACACCACATTATGTCCTGGGAACACACATGGCACCGACTGCTTATATAGAAATAAAGCTGTTATTTTTAGTTAATTTTTTCCAGCCCCACACATGCTGGCACTTTCATTATCCTTTATTTATCTATTTTCCCAAGTATATTTATTATAGCAACAATAATAAAAATGTTCAAGTAACTGCAGTGTCTTATCAATTGTATGTTTCAGCCTGAACTTCTTTACCTCTTTCTCTGTCTATGTCCCAGGCCAATAGCCTACTCTAGGTGTAACGCTCGGTAAGCTCGGCTTCCCACCGGTTGAGGGAGTTATTGCTTTTATCGGTTCTTCCGGTCGGCATTTTGAAAGAGAGAGACAGACAGGGGCAGAGGGGAAAACACAGTGGACCCCTGTTTCCATGTAATCTGAATTATTTATCTCAGCACCCAGTACAAAACATCAAGAGCCTGATTAAACCGTCGTCTGAACAGGCCGGTGATGGGGATATGACACTCTTTCTTTTCCCGGCAGAAAGCTGTCCATGAGAAAGAAGAAAATCCCCCGCCGGGAACCACTGCCGCTGTGAGCTGTTACTCTGAGGAGCTGTTTGAACAGTGACGGAGGGGGGCTGTGTTGCCAAGCCCACGTCACTTATAAGCAACTAGGGGCTCTCTTTCTGAAAGGTCGCTCACAATTACTGTCGAGGTTTCTTGGGCTTACTTATTTTGTCTCGCTTTGCTCCATGTATGAGCCCCTCCTGCCTCACTTCCAGCTTTCTGCAGTAGCCTAAAGCACAACGAAAAAGTTCGTCATGAGAGCCGATGTACAGGGCCTGTACGAAAAGGAAAGGAGTACTAAAAAAATAACCTTTAAAAGTTTCATTGGTCATTTGAAGGTGTTTTTCAAAGTGCGGGTCCCAGCCCCCTGGGAGGTCGCCAGGAAGTGTTAAGGGGGGTCATAAAGCTTGGAGGAGGCGAGGGGACCAGAAGTAAAAATCAAACTATACTCAACAAAAAGATAAACCCACCAACTCAAAAGGTTAAATTAAAATGACCTTTCCCTTAACATGTCCAAAATTATTATTTATTTGTGTACAGATTGCTGACTGACGCAAAACATGAGGGAGCGTGCCATTGGCAAGATAAGTGCTGGGATGTCAGTTATGGCAATTGAAGCACATTTTCATTCTACTCATTCATTCATACTGTTTGGTGCATTTATATTTTTGTTGAGTGTACATGCTGAACATTACATTTTGATGATACAATTTTGTCAGCCAAGGAGGTTATGTTTTTGTTGGTGTTTGTGATTTTCTTTGTTTGTTTGTTCATTTTTGAACAGGATAACTATAAAAGCTATGACTGGGTTTTGGTGATGATTGGAAACTGGTTGAGGATCCTTGAATTTTTTTAAAGGATTTGTTAACACGGTGAGATAGGCCAGTTTTCCACATTTATGATAATAACACAATAGGTTCTCAATGGATATTCATGACATTTTCCAGGAATGGTCATGGCACAAGGAAGAAGTGAAAAGATTTTGGTGGAGATTCGAATCTGGATGCAGATTAAGGAATGTTTTAAAAGGATTTGTTAATAGTGCGAGATAGGGCAGTTTTCCACACTTTGAGAATAAGTTGCCTGACAGTGTTGGAAATGCCTTGGCAGAAGTTTGTGCTCTCAGAGCATTGCTAGTACCAATTTGATTTCATACATACAGTATGACTGCATATCAAGATTTGAAAGGCAATATACAGTTTTCAATTTCAAAGAAATAAACAGTGAATGGTCAAGTATTTGCTTTAACACTGAAAAATAGGATTCTTAGTTTATCTTCTAAACTGAGGTTAATAAGAAAATGTAAGGGATGAATTACAAATACTTTAAAACAAGAGAATAACAAAGTGACTGCAAAGATTAAAGAGAGTCACTATTCCAGGTGATTATTGCTTAAATATGATTTATGAATAAATCAATTTGCAAAATAGGCACCAATTGACAGGATAATTAATCAGATTAATATTTCTATTTAAATTTAGTAATCATACGTTTTAGGCTGCAAGATAGAGGTCCTGCAAGAGGCTAACAGTCCATGGGGCATGGGGTCATTATCATGAACATTTTTGGGAACCCCTGCCTCAAGGAGACTATTTTGACAAATTAGACAGCCCTAAACAAGCAAGATTAGTTTTTTTTGTGTGAAATTGTTGAAAAAGTACTTTAAATGAACAAATAAAGGAAGTCTATACAAGGGGCTGCACAGGGGTGCAGATGGTAGCAAGAAACTTATGGGGTGTTACATTTACCTCAAAACTTGGACATGGTATCTGGGAATTGCGCCACATACTAGATAAATATGTTCAAGTCAGTAGAAAATTCTGACCAAAGGGGGCGCTCTCAGTGACGTATCTAATTTGCAATGGGGACAACCTGCCGTCAAAGATCAAATGAAATGCTAGGCCAGGAAATTTTTCTTTAGTTTTCTCTCACTGACCTAAAACATACTTTTTAGTTATTTAATGACTCAAAATTGCATTTAAGTGTATGTGAATGGCTGTCTCTATATGCCAGCTCTATAGATGTTTGGCAACAAGCACAGGGTGCACACACCTCTTACCCAGTGACCGCTTAGATAGGTCTCAGCCTCCTAAGACCTGAAAAAGATGAAGTGTTATAGGTAACTTAAGAATGGACTTTAAACAAGTTAAAAAAGGAAATATACTACTGATGGTTGCATATTATGCAATACAGAAATAGTTCAAGTGGCCTGTTGCGTGCACTTGTATTCAGCTTTTACTGGTTTGTTGACTGATTCATTCATTCATTCATATATTCATTCATTCTTTTTCAGTTTTAGATAAAAGTACAGAACAGCAACATCAGCATTACTGTTGGGCCAAGTCTATCTTTACTCCTCAAAAAGTTTGAAAATGTTATTGCTGTTGATTATTTCTCAACTTTAATAATACAAATTGTTATTGTATTTTATGTCATTAGAAAGCTTGATTAGTCACCTTTACAATGGCGTACAACTAAAAAGGAATGTGCATCCATGGAATGAGGGACACAGCTAAACGTGTGGATTTAGCCAAAAACCCCAGAAAATGGGAGCTGGTGTTCCAGTACACAGTGGCAGCAATGAAGAGAGGATTTTGGTACATTTTTGGGGGTGCTATCCAAACATTTAACTGTGTTGCTAATTACACACATGCACAATCCTAACAAGTTGTACCTCATTGTAAAGGTGACTTATCAGGCCTTCCGCAGTATAAAATACAATAAGATTAGTTATGTTAAAGGGGAGGAATAATCAACTGAAATAATGTTTCCAAACTTTTTTGAGGAGTTTAGATACCCTTTCACAAAATATGGCATGTTCCAGAAACGGGTTAAATGGTGTGCATTATATTTATTTAGCCCTGTTGGACTCCCCCCAAGGGCCCACGTGCCCCACTTTGGGAACCAATGTCAAAGAAATAAGAGGCTTCCTCTGGCTTGTTTTCGTGGACCCACTTGCTTGCTTCTCTTGCGATATCTGGCAACGCTGAGAGGGAGCTAGAGACTCTTCTCCTGCTCCAGCTGCCATCCTGCTCCTGCTCCTCCCCCTCCTCCTCCTCCTCCTCCTTCACCAGAACCACTTCTCTTTCTCATCACATCCAGAGGTAAATAAGCCATAATCAACAATAATAACATATTTCCTGACGGATTGTTTACCTTCCCGGGTGATTTCGCAGTGCCAGACGCATCGGGCAGTCGTAGGGAGCAGCTAACGGGATTAGCCAGGGGGATAATTGTGATTTGTGATGGGGTCTTTGCTTTGTACCCCTGCCTCCCTGGCGTCGGGTCGGGGTTACGCTTCCTTAGGCAAGTCCGAGGTCCACTTTGTGAGCTAAAGATGCGTCGACGAAGGCCATGAGCCGTAAATATGAACCAATATACGTCCCGGTCGAAGAAAATAGCGCACCGAAGCGGGAAGCTAACTGTTTGATGCACCCCCGGTGATGCTAGCTTAGGCAAGTTACACAGATACCTTTGCCTGTTAGCATATGTTAGCTAACATCTCCAGTTGCTGCTAGCCGGCTAACACTGAGTTCAATTTAGGCACTTTTACAGACGGTGCTGTTGTGTTTGTACTCCTAGCATGTCTATACATCGCTCATAGGTAATAGCAGAGTAACAATATAGCAGTATCTGTTGTTAAGAAGTGCTAACGTCGCTGTAATAAGATAGGTCAGCCCCGGAAACCTTAAATGACACTGTAGCGTTAACAATAGAAAGAATGAGAGGTGCTACTAGCTTACAATAGCTCACAATATCCTCTGTTATGCCTTCGGATTTGATTTTGTCGATATACAGCTGCGGGAATGGATTTAATAGGGCTGTAATAAGTGTAAATATATAGGTTAACATTAAGGGTTGTGGTAAACAGACATGTAAAGAGTGGGGGTTAACATCATATTGCTATCGACTGAAAATAGCTCCTGAAATTCATTAACGTTTTTATTGGTATACAGTTCTGCCGATATTTACAGCCGATATATCGCTCCGACATATCGACTGTCTGTGGAGTTATGAACAGAACAAGCGGACCTATCTCAAATGTAGTTCATTTTTTCTTCACTATGCTTTAAACTTTACAGAAAGCTCAAAAGACTGAGATTTAAGGTGTGACTTGCAGACAATTTTATGTTCTTCACTTTTGAATGATCTCTTTTTTTGTGTGTTATCTGAAATACTTTTACGGGACTGTCTCAGAGAACCACCCTACAAACCTGTAGTTAATACCAGGACAATCAGTTTTGGTTTGAAAGTACACAACTGGTCTGCCACCATATTGCTAGTGTTATTTGCAACACTCTAAAAGGCATCTAAAGCTTGATCTAGCTGCATCAGAAAACAATACATGATGTTTAGAATTAGGGATGCACGATATTGGATTTTTGCAGATGTTTCCGAAATCCTAATTGTGAAACTGATATTTTTTGTCAAGAGCAAAAAGTCTGTTCTTTACAAAAATGACTTGTTGCTGCATTTGTTCATTCTTCTGACATATAACAAATACATGGGAATTTATAAGTGTTGTATAGACAGAAATTTTCATATCTGCTGATTCAGTAATCAGCTTTTTAAATGTAAGCCTAATTACCTTCCAAAATGAGAATTGAAGTATCTACCTCTCAGACAAAAGCTTAAATTCAATATCATGCATCCTTTGTAACTTTATGTTGTGAGATCTGCTAAACAAATTTGTTCACGGGTGATGCTCAGCAGATCAGCTACACTTATACCAAGGCTAAATTTGTATATTTTCATTTTGAATATATCAAATTGCATGTTAGACTTGAGCAAGGTGAAATGTACAAAACTATTAAATATACACAGTGTTGGTGTTTGTTTACAGAGTGAAAAAGAACAACTGAATGAGATTGTTTGGACACCTGAAGCTATACAAATCTATAACTTACAGAGACATGCCCAGGCTTGCTAAAGGGCTAGTCTGTGTCATTAGTTCATTATGAATGCCTTGCAGAAATGCACACTCATGAGTAGACACATTTTTGAAGCCCCATTGAAGAAGCATCGCTTTTACACAATAATTAATAATATGAGTACTATTTGACCATTCAGTTTCACCTTGTTTGAAGTGGATTTTTATAAGAGTGGCTGTTGCCACTTGTTTTTTGTGTCTTCTGCAGCATTTCGGAGATGTGAGGAATAGGAAGAGATTGGTGATATTGAGCAGCCTGTGCATTGACACGACCTCTTCACCTCATCTTCAGCATGAATGGTGATATGCCTCATGTTCCCATCACTACTCTTGCTGGAATTGCTAGCCTGACAGATTGTAAGTGAACAAGCATGTCTCTTAACAGCCTTAACTAACCTTCAAATCAAGATGTGTCAAGGCTTACTAATACCTCATCTAACAAATTGTTGGTGTTTGCCTCACTCTTCATAATCTCAGGCCAGTTATTGGTTTAGCTGCTTCAGATTTGCAGTTGTAGGCCCAGCTCTCCCAAAGAGAATATAAACTCTAAAAAGGAAAAATATATATTCCACAAATATGGATTTAATATAACTTACCTTGTAAGGTGGTTACTTTGATCTTTCACCTCTCAGATGCTGTTGTATTTCTAAAGCCTGATAATAGAATAGACAGTATGTTTTAGGTAGTAGTTTGGTATGTATTCCCTTGCCATTTGAAGTGTATTTTCACATTATGATAAAGGGATATTAAGTTCAGGTAATGTCTAAAGTTTAGATACTTTTATAGAATTTACCTGGTTACAAAACTAAGAAAAAATTATGTGTTATACTTGATTGCTACAAAAGAACCTATAACATTTTTAACATTTAGTATTACCCCCTTCTCAAACACCAGTTGCATGTTTTCTTTGAATTCAATCCACTACTCACCCTTTTGATAACAGTTTGACTACATATTTTGTATATTTTTCTTTAATCCCTTAATTTCACCCCAACACATTTTGTCCTGCCCCCGCCACTCCAGTGTTGAACCAGCTACCTTTGCCTTCTCCTCTGCCCGCTACCACTGCTAAGAGCCTGCTCTACAATGGAAGGATCTCAGATGAGGTCAGCAGCCTCCTGGTGTGTCGGGACGAGAATCTGGTGACTCAGCTGGCACAAAGCCTCAACCAGGTCTCTACTGAACACATGTAAGTACAACTCAACAGTCTTTGACAAGTAACAGTGATTCCAAGGAAAGATACAACTCAAAGATGGCGAACTTGCCAGTGGTTATAACAATAGGGTTTTACAGGGGTGCTCAGTGCATGATGGAATAGCTCAGGTGATGCTTGGGTGTCAAAAATAATACGGAAAGAGATCAGGTCTTCTTATAGGCTAGTTTTGCTTCCAAACTGCTCATAGTCTTTTGTTGTTGTTTTTTTCAGAGAGTTGAAGGACAACCTTGGAAATGATGAACCCGAGGGTGAAATGCCAATCCTTCTCCAGACTTTACTGTCCAGGAACCCAAAAATCTTCAGGGACAAAAGTAAGACGACGCACATCAAGATTCTGCATTTTAAGGACAGTAAATGGAGGGCTTTCTGTAGGATTGACAAACATACATTCTTTGTGGCAGATACCTTACGCATTATTTGTAGTTCATGAATTTGATGATCAGTATTCGTAACTGAGTTGCATTCAGTCAATTAGGAATTGAAGTGAGAGTGCAACATTTTTGATGTTGTAACTGGGAAACTTGGCAGGCTTTTAGTTACAAGAAGAAGCGGGAGTGTTGTGGTACACAAGCAATTTTAATGTGGTGACTTGCTGTGTTTTTAAATTCAGAAATACCTGCTACCTCACCTTCAACTCTTAGTCCTGCATCTGAGACTCTTCTGCTCCAGACAGATCTGGTCTCTGTGCTTTCAGCCAGTGGCACTCAGGCTTTGGTGTTGATTGGCTATCACTCATGTGATGTCTAGCCAATCAAAGAGTGTTGTGGGTGGGACATTAAGTGAGTCAGAGTGGTGAGTGGAAACAGACCCAGAGGGCCCGCAGCAAAGCCAAAGTAGTGCACTTTTTAATTAAATAGATTCATCTGCAATTGGTAAAATAAATGCAGCTACACATCATCTGCCAATGCAGAATATCAGCCTTGATATTCGGTCAAGCAGATAATTGGTTGACCCCCAGTTTGCTGTGGACACTGCTCTTAAGCTCAGTGCTTTCTCCCATTGGTTTAACTTTTAATCTCTTCCATGGCATAATATTCACTCACATAGTATTACTCTACTGGTGCTCAGTTTCACCACATCAATTGTCTCTAACCTGGAGGTCACCTAATATAATTTTTATTTGAGCTACTTGTTTTTCTTCCAAAGAGAGAAGAGTGGTAAGCTAATATATTCAGTCTTGTTTACTCTTTAGTAACATTTGGAGGTGTCCATTGGGGAATTAATAGTGTACAGTTACAGTGTTTTCCATCTGTGAATGGAGTACATGGGCTATTGGTACTACTGGGGGGGGGGGGGCATAAAACCATCAATATGGTATTGGGATTGGCAGATAATTGCTTTTAAAGTTTATTCTTCGAATTGGTGTGTGTATAAAATTTCTGTTGATGTTTACAGCAAATGAATTGTCTTTAAATATAGACTGGTCAATGACTAGCTCTTAAAAATAAGTATTTATGGTGCAGTTTCTAGTATTTTGTGTTTGTCTCAGGGAACTGCTCATCTATTTGTTAGTGAGAAGAAACAGTTTTAATGTCAATGTACACCTCCCTAAAATGGGAAACATTTAAATTTTTTCTGTCTTGGAGCAGATGAAGCGCAGTTTAATTGTTATTGCAGATTTAACATTTAAAGTAAACATGATTCAAGTAAATTACGAATCAAATGTTTTTTGTTCAGTTTTATGTCAGTTTTTAAGAAAATAGTCTTTCTCATTCAGTGTAAGGCTCATTCCCGTACAGTAGAAAATTTTTGTTCTAAACTCCAAAATATTCGAAGTTCATACATTGGTGTCATATAAAATGAGTGGTAAAATACAGGTTTATTGGACATCTGTTAAAATCCCATATTTCCCATCACAAGGCAATGATGATATGGAAGAGCTAAAACAGATACCTACACAAAATTAAGATAATGAGGGGCCTGTATGTATGTTGCTTAGCTTTTAGACATCTAAGCTGAGCAAATAGCAGACCCAGCAGAGGGAAGCAGTAGTAAAAAATCTGGCCATAAAAGAGAGTTGATTTAACAGTGAGCTCATATGCTAGAGCTATTTTAGATCAACAACAAGTGTATCCAGTGACTATGATATTTTAAACTCTATGTCTCTTTGTGAGTGTAGGTTCAGGTGCCCATGTCAGAAGAGATAAACAGGAAATAAGGGCAGTGAAATGCACTTAAGTCCTCCAGGTGTCACAAACCCCAGTTAAATGTTATTTATCAGTGTTGCTGTAAGAGCCAATGTCAGATTTCATCACCTTTGGGGTAGGGATAACGTTTTAAGTTCAAGATACCTTTAAAGCATGTTGCACTTTTTCCTCATTCCATGCCTGCCTAATGTTTTATTTTTGTCTTCAAGTTAAACCAACCATGTAATTAGACGACTTTCCGGTACTTGCAGTTAAGAAATCATCCTTTATTCCTGAGGTCATATCTAAAATCTCATGGCAACAAATTTTACATGTGTTTCCACGTAGCATTGCAAAAGCAACCTGTTAGAAAAAAAAACAAAAGCAAAACTCGTGTTTGTGACTATTTTTAGCACATTTGATATTCAGCTTCAAAGACCATTTAAAGAGATATTTAATACTTAAACCTTCATACAACCCTTTAAAGGCTTAGCTGTATTTATTTTTGTATCATTAACTCCAACATTAATTACCATAAACAGATGCATATTCATCTTTTAACCTTTGTTCTAAAAAGGCCTCTATTTTTATGAGCTGTTGCACTGGCCTGCAATTACTCATAATTATAAGTGTATCACATGCATTCACACTTTCATATTTGATCAGTCTTTTTGCTAAAGACAGGAAAATCCCTGAAAACAATGCATCCTGCATCATTAAAAAAGGAGTCTTTGATGGTGGTATCAGCTGTATTTAAATTAAATTAAATAAATCATGGGCGGGGGGAGGGTTTGCACATTCATCATCTAAGAATTTACGATGAAAAACTGTACAGACTATTCCTCTGGTTATTACAAGCTTGTACATCCTGTTATGTTGTGTCAAATTTTAGAAACAATATAAAGAAACAGAAATTTTGATACTTTTACAATACTAGAAAAGCTCTCTGAGAGCACAGACCTCCAGATGATATTTACCTTGATGATAGTGTTATATTATGTATATAGTATCCTGTAAATTTTTGTAGCGAATCCATGAAGTGATGTCAGAGATATGATTTTTTAAAACACAGCCCAATGTTAAGTTGTGGGTTATTTTTTTAAATTTTGGAATTTTTTTGCATCTAGACAAATATGCTGATCAGCACTAAAATGTATTGGCTTCTTCCTTGGACCAAACCACACCTCTGGTAAAATTTTCATGTAAATCCATCCAGTAATTTTTGCATAATCTTGCTAATAGACAAACAAACAAACACACAAACAAACAGACCCTCCTTGTCGGAGGTAATAAAGAAATGGACAGTGCAATAGTGGCACTTATAATACAAAATTAAAGCTTAAAGATAAAATTCGAATGAATCATCACTCAGTGAAACATGGAGTACTAGCTTTTCATTTTCATTTTCATGGTTAAACTACTCATCTAGCAAGTTATGTTGCTGGGATTAGATTCAGTGGCATTATTATAAAAAGCTTTGCATTCAAAGATACTGTCTGTAATCCCTTGCTGCTCGAAGCCAATGGTGTTAGAATGCAGCATAGTACCAACACTATCCATGGCCTTCAAAGCAGTAATGTGAACTTTCTTTCTTGAAACACAAGTTTTTTTATGGTAGATATAAAAGTGTAATAACTTTCAACAAGGAAAGACATCCATCTTTATTTATTCTGTTGCTATTCTCTCCCCTCTCTGTACCTGAGCCATTTAATCAAACAGGGTTAGGGTGATGAGCCAAGTGGCTCCCAGCTAAAGGCTGTTGTGTGAACTGTACAGCACACCTTACAAGAACCAAAGCCCCCTGCCAGTTTCACGGTGCTGAAACCATGCAATGGGGAACTTCTTTAAGTTTGACAGTTGTTTTTCTATTTTGATAATGACAGCAAGTTTCCTGTTATGTTGTTATATCTACTTATTGGATTTGCACATCACATATTGTTAATTATTGAAACTCTTTACTCCTACCCCAAGGTACGGGTTAACTATTTGTTTTCCTTAGTGATAGATTTAATTGCCTTTAGCACACCTAAGAATGTTACAGTAACCTAATTGAGGTAACAAATTGATTGTGTTGAATTGTAAAGACTTGGCATGGATAAGAGTTAGCCCTGAACAAGCAGAAACCCTAGAAAGTGTCAGTTGTGTATGTTTAGCCCCTTTTTGCATGACCCAAGCAACCAATTTCTTTTATCCTTCTGTTTTAGGTGTACTGCAACAGCCAATGATACAACAGTATAAGGTGACTCAGAATCAGGTGCATGGAAGTCCAGGAACAAATTATCAGCAAACCACTGTCACTCAAAGCCCCTCTGGGTAAGTCATAATTTGAAGTGTGTCAAAATATGAAGAAGTAGAACTTTCTCTATCAGAACCATTTCACCTCTTTCTTCTTTCACAGATGCTACACACCCCAACAGTCTGGACCAGGATCACGGTTTGTAACCCAGCAGAACAGCCCCATACCCAGTCCCTACACCCCCCAGAGTCCGGCAGATTATATGCAGTACAACCCACCCAGTTATTCTCAACACCAACAGACTCAACAAGGTAAGTAGATATGCAAATCTGAAATGCACCATTAGCTTCTGTCTAATATCTAAGAAAACTAAGGGATTTTTATTCATTACATTGTATGAGATGACATACTGCTGGCTTGCATTAAATCATTCTGATAGATGCTTTACTCAACTATTAAAAACAAAAGACAAAATGCTGAGCAGCAAAAATCCAGGGGTGTTTCTAAGTGGGTTGTTCTTCTCTGGATCATTAGATACAAGCTAACCTTGGAATATTTTTGGATCTTTAAATTCCTCCCCCACACTATGAGTGTAATTATAATCATTGTTTGAAGACAGCACCTGCATGTTTTTGTTTGTTATGCTGCTAATCACAATAAGGTTTCAGTGCTTAAACCTTAAAACACATTTACATTGTAAGATGACACTAGCCTCCTAAAATGCTAAACTCCAGCTGCTTGAAACGTGGTGACACACTTGTTTGATATTCATTTATTTATTCACAGGTGATAAAGAAGCAGTAGATTCCTCATTAGTAACTCATTTATCCTCTGGTATCTACACAACATATCTTAAAGAAGCTGGACTAAGTAAATGATAATCAGAGAGAATCAAAATGAGTTAATCTCCCTATTGCGTTTTACTCTTTATTTTAGTTCCTACTGTTGTGAGAAATATCCATGACAACAAGGTCTCTGGGCATCTGTCAACGAACTCATCTCATCATAATGCGGGTCTAGCTGGATCAGAAGAAGACTACATGAACATGGCTCACAAGCTGCGACATGAGGTAATGGGAGAGCAAGATATTTTGTGGCACACATCACCTGATAATGACTCCTCAGAGTGATAATACATGTCATCTGCACCAACAGGAGAATGACCCCTCCATGAGGGCCTCCAGGTATCCTGTTAAATCACCACAGCCTGTGTGTTCCCCTGCTGCCACTGAGGAGCCTGTGAAAAGTATGCTACTGGAGCAACACATCATTTTTTACCCAAGAAATATTGCACTCTCATACAGTAATTCATTCTAAAGACTTATGAAATAGAGCTTATTACCCTTGAATTGTTTTTGTGTTTTTATAGGATCCAGGCGGTCCCTCATCATGCAGTCCCCCCCACCTGATACGCCCCCTTGCGCAGCTCCTGACCTACTCCTTACTTCCTCCGATCGAAAAAGAAAGCAGAGAGAGAATAAAGAAGAAAACAAACAGACCGACAATAACGCTTTGTATGGCATTGTCAGTTCTCCAGTGAAAGACTCAGCCAGGCTGACTTTAAAACTGACGCGAGTAAAGAGTCCAAACATAGATCAACCACACATCGGCTCACATGATACAGATTCAATGAACAACAGCAACCAGACTTCGAGAACTGCCACGGACTTGTCGCACAAGTTAGACGCTGAGGAGCAGGCAAACTGTCAGCAGGCTCCTGTTTGGCAAAACGTAAAGGAGACAGGAGCCATCTGTGGGGTTGCCTCTGATGACGCTGACATCGACACTCTTGTAGAGATGGATAGAATAGAACACGAGTCGGCAAGCGAGAGGGAGAAGTGTACTAAAGAAGTCCAGGATAAAGGTACTTTGTTTTCACATTTGCTCTTTGCTTTTTCATTTTTGTTAGATTAATGTTTGATCCTTTGGCCTTTATGTTGGTAGGACATCACATCATAGAGTAGAAAGTCAGGTAGACAGAGTGGGGAATGACGTGTGAACATGCCATCAATCTGTTTACTTCAATCCATGCTGGGAAAAATGCAACAATACACTTAACCCATGCTTCAGTATGTACCTTGGGGTTAATGGTACGGGTTGGTATTGACAGGCTTATTTGTTGCAGGGTTTCCACACGTCCTGAAAAACCTGGAAAATGATTGACCAGTTTTCCAATCATGGAAAACGTGGAAAATGAGGAAAAAAGTAAAATGTCCTGGAAAAGCTTGAATTGTCCTGGAAAATTATTTAGCTTCCTTCTACCTTGTTCATGAACAAAATCAAACATAGGAAATGAAGTAAAAATGTAGATAAAATAATGCATGTTAAGGAATAAAATGTAAAAACTCAAAACAATGGTGACAAAAAGAAAAAAGAAAAAAATGGCAAAATAAAATTTAAGCTACTTAAACAGTAAATCAACAAAATATATTAAAAAAAAGCAGAGTAAATAAAGATAAAACAATATGTTTAAACCATAAATTTATAATAGTGAGACACTACATAAAAGCCAAAGTAAAAATATAGCTAGCAGACAATATTCATGCCCAAGAGTTAGAAATAAATAAATTTTAAGTTTAATATTATACAGTGGGGATACCTAGAGATATTGGTCATCACCCTTTAATCTTGTTTTTAGAAGGCTAGATTAACCTGAGAATTGCTCACACCAATATTGTAAACGTCCAATATTTGGGAAAACGTCCTGGAAAAGTCCTGGAAAATGATTTCTAGAAAAGAGTGGGAACCCTGTTGTTGGCGTGTTGTTTTTTTAAAAACTATATTCCATTCTGAGGCATTTGAGTGTCATTGAGGAGAAAAGGCAACTTTTTGCTCCTAAATTTCTTTTAGTTTTAGCAAAAGGAAAAAAAATCAAAATACCTTTAGTGCATTCCAGTTTCCTCATAACTCATCACATCACAGTTATATGAGTTTGAGTTACGAGCTGATAAACTCTGGGTACCTAAAAATTCTCAGACTCCCCGAGTAGAAAATTTCATCCAAAGTGGGAATTCCTAGTAACGTGTATAATTTGCATCACAGACAGTTTGGATCTAACTTGACTCAATTTATGGTTAAAAAAAAAAAGAAATCACATAAAAAACACACATTTCAGATGCTGCTTACACCTAGCTAGTAGCTCTTATATTTATTTTGTCATGCTGTAAGAACAATCAACAAAGTTGCCATCAACAACTGTAGTTCAAGTTTTAGACAAAAATGACATTTGGATGTATTCATTCGTTTGTCTTCTTTCTACTTCTAATCACTTGGTCATGTATGCCCCTGCTCTGCTTGTGTGCATTTGTTGCATTTATATGATAAGCTTGTGATTTTAGGAGATCTAAAATATACATTTTTATTGCAGATAAGCCACTAAAGAAACGAAAGCAAGACTCATACCCTCAGGAATCTGGAGCTGAGCCAAGTGATGGCCCCACTGCAACAGGGGACAACACTGACAGCACACCGACACCCAAGAAGACAAATGCTGCTAGTAATGGTTCCAGTCGGCCTGCTCTGATGGTCAGTATCGATCTGCAGCAAGCTGGCAGATTTGTAAGACAGCCTGTAGTAGTCCTAGAGCCTCAGCAGTTGTGCGAGGACTACCTAAAGCACATCCAGACGACAGACAAAAAGGTTGATAAAGTTGTCGAAGACAGACCCGAGATCATCAAACAGAACACAGACAAGCCGAGAAAATCTAGCTCAGACGTGCAACCGGAAACCCCTCAAAAACAGAAGCAGGAAGGCCGACGTGAATCCAGACACAGACATGATGGCAAAGCTGACAGTGGAAAGGGGCACTCAGATGATAGACAGCCAGACAATCTGAGGCAGAGACACGACAGGCATTCAGACTCGGGCCACAAAGATGAGAAGAACAACAACAGTCACAGATCCAATGTCAGCCAAGCAAAAAGTCCAAAAACCATGAAAGAGGGGGAGCGAATCTCCAAACAGGGGGAGGACAGAGTCAGGGAAAGAGATACTGGTAGGGAGAGGGATAAGGATAGAGATCAAGAAAAAGGAAGAGAGAGAGTTAAAGATAGGGATAAGGATAGAGAGAGACTTAAAGACAAGAAAAAGGAACGAGAAAAAGAAAAAGAAAAAGAAAAGGTGAAAGACAAGGAGAAAGAAAAGGAAAGAAACAGGAATGGAGAAAAAGTCAAAGATAGGGGCAAAGATAAGGAGAAAGAAAAAGAAAGAGACAAGAATGAAGAAAGAGTCAAAGATAGGGTCAAGGATAAGGAGAAAGAAAAAGAAAGAGACAAGAATGAAGAAAGAGTTAAAGATAGGGTCAAGGATAGAGAGAGTGTGAAAGATAGGGATAAGGATAGAGGAAAAGACAAGGAAAGAGATAGAAGTAAAGACAGGGATACAGATAGAGGAAGAGACAAGGATAGAGACAGAAGTAAAGACAGGAATAAGGAAAGAGATGGAGAAAGAGATCGAAAACGGGACAAAGATAAAGAAAAAGACAGAGATAAAGACAAGGAAAGGAAGAACAAGACTTTGTCAAATGAAAACGGCAACAGACACATGCTTGACAGGAAAGACATACCTGACGGCACCAAAACAAAGCAAGATGGAAGCAGAAAATCAAATGACCTCAACGGTCGACAGAGGACAGACGCTTCTACCCCTCAGAAAGCCCAACATAAGGACGAAAGGAAGAGCTGGGACACTCAAGCTGGAAGCAAGCAACATCCTTCAGAGACAAAACCAAGCGAATTCCCCTCTTACCTGCTGGGTGAGAGGAAGGACACTCTGAAAAACTTTGTGATTCCTAAACTGAAACGGGATGGAAAAGATCCTCAACTTCCAGGCCAACTAAAGAATATCCCGGCAGAACCTCTGGTCCGGCTGGAAAGAGTGTCATTGATTGAGAACTTGAACAAAGGAGCTAAGCCTGTTGTTGTGGTTAAGAAACTCAGTGTTGATGAGGTGAGAAGCATCATAAAGGAAAGCAGGAATCCTCGATCGAAGACCTGGTCCTCCAGAGCAGGGAGAGGTATGATTGACTTTTTTTTTAAACACATATGCTCAGTTGTTTTTGATGGATCAATTTAAGAAGCATTATCATTGAAGATATCAGTACCCATGTATTGGAGGTAGTTAAATAAATAAATGATAGTTTCCTGCTATGTAACTCCCCCCTTGTGCTTACAGGGGCATCGCTTTATGACAACAAGAGAAGGCACAGTGTGATCAGTAAGAAGTCCAAGTATGCTGAGGAGGACTCAGATGAAGAGTCTGGAGTGCAGTCTGAGAAAGACTCTGAAGAACAGTCTGAAGAAGAGCGTCAGTATAAGAACCTAGAAGAATTCCCAAAAAAATATCTGCCCTGTTGACTGTACATAAGTATGGACAATACACCTTTGTCTCCTTGTATTGTACAGAAGTGAAGCCAAAATCTGCAACAGCTGCCAATACAGTTTGAGGGTGATGTGGTTTGGAGCAAAGACATGCTCGGATTGTAGCTGCATAGTTGTGCAAAAGTTTAACACCATGCCTCTGTCTGTTATCAAAGCAGAAATTAAACTTGTTGGCAAAATCTCAAAGACCGTATAGGTCATATGGCACCACCTCTGGTTATTGAGGTGGTGCCAACTGTCTGTTTAGTTAGTTTTTGTCATATTTATGTTGCCTCCCCCTCTCTGCTATGCTAATTGTACTGTGAAATGAGGTGTGCAAGTTCCTCTTTTGTTGCAGTTTTTTCATCTTAAAGCCAGCTGTGTCTGATACACTTGTGGAAGCAATATACCATTACCACTAACATAGTTTGCAATTGTATGCAAGTTGCAGTCAGTTTTTTGAGTCTCTCAAGGCAAAATGGGTTTTAGTTGTCTTTCCACCAGATGATTTTTATTTTTTGTCAAAGTCTGCATATGCAGTTTCTGTGCAGCTGTGTAACTATTTTGGTACAGACAACTTTTGCCACAATGGCTTACAGTAGTTGAGCTCTCAGCCTCCTGGTGGTCATTCAGACAAGTCAGTGCTACATATGGTGTATTCACATCACAGTACAGCAAGTTTATGACTAAATGTTGAATACTGTAATAAGTGGTAAAAATGGTAGCAAACTTTCTAGAGTGTCAGATTGTGCTTAGTGTGTGATTGAAGCAGCTGCACTTGCATCAATGATGATGCATGGCTCAGTGTTTTATGCTGTATTAGGGTCATAGCTGTGTTAAAGCTACTGCCAACTTTGTGGATGAAAAAAATTTGGTATCAAAAGTGCAACTTGTTTATCTGATTTAATGGTAAGTGTGAAGGCAAGCTGCCATCACCTAAAGTGCACCCCCACCTTCATACAGTCAACATGAATTGAGACTTTTATAAAACAGCCCCCAATTATTGTTTGTTGCAAGGACAGGCTTCACCTCCTTAAACATGCTAGAATGCGTAGTGAAGTGAACGGGGCTGGCAGTGGTTGGCACTACTTTTTAAAAGCTTCTCCCCCTGTCCAAGTTGTAGGTCATTCTGCATATTACACAGTGGCGCAAAACATCACAGGGGTATTAATATTTTGGCTTTAAACTGCAGTGTGAATTGGGCTCATGTCATATCTGTTTACAAAAAGGAAGAAAGGATTTATGACCAAACAGGGGAGCTCTAAATCTTTTGGCTTCACTCACAGACATCTAAAAACCCTGTCCATCCTTATCTACAGTCAGTGCTTCCACATGCACACACCAGATTATTTTTAGAAGATAGATTTACACATGCTTACCTGCAAATATTTATTAAATCCACATTTGTTCTCTATTATTGTTGCAGTGCCAAGAAAAAGGCAAAAGAAAGATCATGACAAATCTTGGAAGATGGAATCCAAGAGAGGTTCTAGAGATCACCGTCAAAATGCTCGCCGGGGGTCAGGTGGACGTCACCGTGACTGGAACTCTGATAATTCAGATGGCGGCTCTCCTCCCCCAAGCCTAAAAGATGGTAAAGCTTTCATATCCTAGCGGACATAGGCAAAAGAAAAGACGGAATGATGTTGCAGAACCTGCATGGGGAGCTTCTAATTTGTTATTTATTGATTATATAACATGTGAATTGCTGTTCATGTTTCAGATTGTTGTGAAATGATTGTTATTTGAATCAGTGATTAATCAAGCCAGTGCCTGGCAAAGTCCACCATATACCCCAGCCCATCTCTTCTCTTTCTTTAAAAAAAAATATTGTATTTATGTTTATTTGCTTTTTTTGCGGCTCTTTTTTTGCTTGTGTTGTCTTTTCATTTAGCTGCCAAAAAAATGCAGAAACAGAGACAGAAAAACAGGAAGTCGTATGAATGCAAGATGACGCATGAAGGTATTGTTTTGCTGCTTTCAGTTCTATGATGGATTTGAAGTATTAAAAAATGTATGTGCTTAATATTAAATTACACTGATTTCGCAGAAATTATGGAGTCCTCCACTTTTAAGAGATTCACTGCCAGTGTGGACAATATTCTTGAGAGCCTTGAAGACGTGGACCTCACGGCTGCAGGTAAACACGAAGCACTGCTCTGTGCCAGGTGTTCTTAACTTTTATCCAAGGTGCTGATACAAATGTAAACATTACAACTCTGTTCCTTAAAATAGATGATGATGATGACGAAATACCTCAGGAGCTCTTGCTTGGAAAGCACCAGTTGGGTGAGCTAGGCAGTGATTCTGCCAAGCTCAAATCTATGGGCGCCTTTAACAAGGTAAGAAAAGCATCTTAGTACATAGTTGTAAGTAATGTGAGTTTGTTAAAAGGCAGCTGCATCACTATGAAACTTACTGTACATTCATTTGCTCATAGTTTTCGTCTGATAAACTGGTGAAAATCTTGAACATAATGGAGAAAAACATTCAAGACAGTGTCAAACTTTCCACAATGATGAATCATGTAAGTAGTCAAACAGGTTTAAAAATTTTTTCAAGAGAGAAAGGAAATGGTCATGTAGTGTTTTTAATATACATATTTACACTTGTAGGGTGAAGATTCTATGGATGAGGAGCGTCTGTGGCGTGACCTTATCATGGAGCGAGTGACCAAATCTGCTGATGCCTGTCTGACTGCACTCAACATTATGACATCTTCAAACATGCCAAAGGCTGTTTATATAGAGGACGTGATTGAGAGGGTGTTGCAGTTCACCAAGTTCCATCTGCAGAACACACTGTACCCGCAGTATGACCCAGTCTACAGAGCGGATCTCCATGGAGGTCAGCATCTTTTTTTCCTGGTTTCTTGATCTCCAGAGATTAGTTACATGTGTACAAAATTTGTCCATTAGCAATCTTGTGAGGACATCTTGGAGTTATGTCATTAAAAAAGATGTTATGAGACAAAACTTGAGAGTTGTGATACCTCCAGGGACTACCGGAGAGAAATAATTATAAGAAGCGTAAAAGCTTTTGTTGCTTTTTGTTTGCTTTTGCTGTTAACCCAATTAGCAGACTCCAATCGCACAGCAGGGAACCCAGGTGTTAGAAATACATAATACATACATTACCTATACGTCCTAGCTCCTAGCTGTCATTGGAAGGCAGAGTACACCCTGGACTGGTCGGCAGCCATTCCCGTGGCAGTAAGAATTAACATAAGTCCTACTCACAGTGCGTTTTTGCAAAACAACTTCAACAAGGCTCTGTTTCTTTACACCTGGAGACATTCACATCAGTTCCATGAGGCTGTAACATCTTGTTGCAAGTGTCAAGATGTGTGCCCCACAGACACACAAAGGCAGACACACTCACATGTGGCACTTCTGTCTAGCACAGAGTATGATTGCCACCCTCTCTCCAGTATCACACCTCTGTTACTACCTCTGGAGACAGAGCAAAGATGGGATCACCTCTTTACCCCCATTCCATCCCAGCGATTTTTGCAGTGGAGAAGCATCACAGGGGCGTTAATCTTACAGCTTGAAACGGCAGTGTGAATTGGGCTATTAAAAAAAAAGTACATGTTGACAAGTACGGTCACTCGTGCATACATTGTTCAACTAAACTATAAATGAATTTAATCCTGCGAGCAAGACGACCAACTTCTGATGCTAACACCTTCAGAAGAAGGTGTAAGTACAGATCTGGACTGTATCTATTTATTAAATGAAAAACAAATAACAAAACTACAAACACTTCAGACATGTTTTGCTGAGAGTTTAATTTACAAAATGGCTAACGTTCTGTCCTTCAGACCACAGCAGTACCTCCCGCCTACTAAATTATCTGATTGGCCTGTAATGAAAGTGTTTGATGGAACGATTGTCCAATCACTTGTAGGATATACCTTTGAAAGGTTCCGCCCATTCCCAAATGCTTTGTATGGGCTCTTTCCCAGGTGGACTAGTGACATATATTGAATGCTCCATCTGGTGTATCAGGTTTATAAAAAGATACCTGTAGTTGTATCTTTGATCCACTGATTTGACAGTAACCTCAAGTCAGGGAACCCATTTCAGTCAACCCATTTGTAAGGATTAGTGCATCATTGTAAAATAACTCCACCCCTGTAGCTAACCAACTGAAAGAAATAAGGAAGGTGTTCACATGGTCCATAATGTTCAGGTAAATTGACAACATGCTACTGCTCACTACAGGGCTTCAGCAGGTAATTTTTGAATTTGATTTTTGAAGTTTAAGGCCATAAAAAGTCTACTGTGTAGCTGTAAGTGGTCTGAAAATAGAAATGGTTGACAAAAACTGTCAAAAATCAATCTTTCGCTATTTTAAGGACTGCCACAGAAAACACTTGGGAAAAAAAACCACAGCAACGTGTCTGTTGTAAAATTAGAATTAAAAAGTTATCAGTCCATATACATACAAATACTTTCTCGTGCCTGCTGTACTGTCTTTCTTGGAAGGGTTATGCACTTTTGTATAATGTTATATTGATATCAAGCACCCTGGCTTGTTACATCAAGTAAAATAATCACACTTTTAAAAAAGATTTTTCTTACAATTGACAAAACAGAAAACAAAAATATACCACACCTTTGTTGATTGCTGTTTTTTCTGCTGTGCAACAATGGTCCTTATATTCTTTATCTCAGGTCCGAAAAAGGTCTTATAAATTATTCAGAATAATTTTTAGATGTTTTTAATAACCCTGTAACTAACACTCTGCAACCATTTTGGCCCTGCTCACAAAATCAACTCTGTAAAAACTTTTAAAAAATGTATATTTGCACATTGATGGGGGATTTTTCATATTTTGATTTAGATGTGATACTAAATAGGAAACGTAAATCCCCTGCAACTTTAGTAGTTTATTTGACTGTTTCTTTTTTCCTTGCCTTTTCCTTAGGTGGCTTTCATACTTCAAAATCTAAGAGGGCAAAAACTTCCACCCACAAACAGAAGGTTGTTGTCGTTCTCTACAACAAAGTTTGTGATATTGTCGCCAACATAGCAGAGCTCCTGGAGATCCAGCTGCTAACAGACACCACCATTCTCCAGGTGAGACTTTACTGAATTCATTTTAAGTTCGTTATACCTCTTCTTTGACTCTCAAGGATCCAAAAGACTTAACTGCCTTTGCTTTGTTTTTTTAGGTTTCTACTTTGGGTATCACACCTTTTTTTGTGGAGAATATCAGTGAACTGCAGCTATGCGCCATCACACTAGTGACAGCCGTAAGTCTGCCACAGCATGCAGTATTAGTTTGATTTCAGATGAGAAAGAGACACTGTTTAATGTCATGCATGCTCCTAAATTGTACGTTACCTTTCCACAGGTTTTCTCACGATACGAGAAGCACAGGCTACTCATTCTTGAAGAGATCTTTACCTCCCTGGCCAGGCTACCTACAAGTAAACGCAACCTCAGGAACTTCTGGTAACTTAATCTCGAAGGATATCAATAAATGTATGTAAATATAAAGAATAGTCTTGTATAACTAAGTGTATTGCATTCCCTTAGGCTGAACAGCAATGACTCAGATGGAAAGCCTGTGTACATCCAGATGGTGACAGCGCTGGTTTTTCAGCTCATTCAGTGTGTGGTAAACCTCCCCACAGAGTCAGAGGAGGAACATAACAAGAAGGTAAGAAACAAATAAGATGTCACATTCAAATCCCATTTGCTTGTGGTACTTTATAAGGTAAATTGTTTCAAACTCTGTGGGTTTTGTTTTTGAAAGGTGGACAAAGATGTTTTTGTCACAAACTCTTATGAAATGGCCATGAGGACAGCTCAGAATTTTCTCTCAGTGTTTCTCAAGAAGTAAGTATGTTTTCAAATAACCAGTTTTCTTTTTGTGAGCTAGTATTTGGTGGCTTTGCCCTATTTTCATATATATTTGGGTCCTTAGGACTTATAGGTAGAAAATTAATTGAAACTGCTGTATCAGATAGATTGAGCTGGCAGGACCTTAACAGTCATGCAGAAAATGGGAGTTGTGTGCTTCTTCTGTTTCACTCAGACTTTGTTTGTGTTAAAGACTAAATACAAGGTTAGTAGTAAATACCCTGACAGGTTTGAGGCCCTATGCAAACACCTGCAAATGATGTATTGAGTTAATAGAGTGATATAATGCAGACTCATCGGGAGACAGGACTCCTGTAAGTGCGTATTTCTTTGGGTGTATGTGGGGGCATGCACCATGTGTGTACATTCAAGACATTTTTTTCCTATAAATTAACACAGATATTGCTGCTTTATGGAATAATTGAATGTCTCTAGGTGTTAAGATGATAGCTAGTAAAATGCAGCTTACACACCAGAAGCAGCACACCCCATGTTTAGTATGCACAGAGAGAGGAGAGGCTGTACAAGGACAAAAGTTTTATGTGCTGGACCACTGCTAAAGATGGACTCTTGTGAAAGGAAGTATGTTCAAAAGAGGTGGATAAAATCAATTCTTGGACGTTTTAAATCCATTATGAATACTTTTATGAGTATGATACGATTTGAATGCAAAACAGTTTGTTTTTTTTACACATCTTTAAACTACCCTTTTTTTTTCTTCTTTTTTTTGAAGGTCACTGTGTCGTACCAGACAATCACATTACAATAAAATCATGTCAAGACTTCATGGACAGACATGTCAGACTACACTTTTGTATCAAAACACATTACAAGATATGTAGTGATGTCAGAAATAGAAGGAGCATCACTGAAAAGGAAGACTGTAAACCAACAAACTATATTTACAATTTTTAACAATATGTGTTTGTTTTTGCAAAAGTTTTATATGAATGACTCAATAGCCTGATGCCAAATGCTTTCTGTAAAACAGTTGTAAGACATGTGGAGCTTTGGAGTTTTATTGATGTTCACTAGAGCTTTGTTTCCACCAATCAGTCTGGTTAAGTTTAGCTTGGTGCAGGATGCAATTACAAATGTTTTCACCGTCAAATAAGTAGGCAGTTACCAAAATAATTGTCCCATCATTATACAATAAATAACTTTACATCTCAATATGTAATATGGAAGATATTTTCTATCTTGAAATTTTACAGGTGTGGGAGTAAGCAGGGAGAGGAGGACTACAGGCCTCTGTTTGAGAATTTTGTTCATGATCTGCTGTCTGCAGTCAACAAGCCTGAGTGGCCTGTTGCTGAACTGCTGCTCAGTCTGCTGGGCCGGCTTTTGGTGGGTAGCATCATCCCCTACAAAGACGTCATTACTCATTGTTTGTCAAAAAGCAACACTGATGGATTTTTCTCCTCAACTTTTTGTGTCCCAGGTGCATCAGTTTAGTAACAAACAGACAGAGATGGCGCTCAGGGTGGCATCACTTGACTACCTCGGCACAGTCGCTTGCAGCCTGCGTAAAGATGCTGTTACAAGCAAGATGGACCAAAAAGCTATTGACCGCATCCTCAGAGAGGTAGGACTTCATAATCATGAAATTATAAATCACGATCAAATATGAGCTCCTACTGAGATGTTCCTAATTATTGATCTCCTTACAGAAACCTGGGGATGATGAGATCCAACAGCTCCAGAGGGCATTGCTGGATTACCTGGATGAGAACATTGAGACAGATCCCTCTCTTGTGGTAAGTGTTTTACACCAACAAAAGTCATATTAGACTGCATTAACACCCTGACCTTTTAGATAACTTGTTCCAAAACAAGAGGGCTTTTCAGGTGCCCAAAAACACCGCTGGATAAATCTGAAAACTCTGGCTGAGCGTTTCCGTGTGGATAACGAATATGCATAGTTTCAGAAACAATGATGTCACAGTCCCATCTCTTGCTTAAACCACATGCTCAAACCCTGACAACAGAAACAATCGCGGAGTAAGATGTTGCGCTCGTACTGCAGGAGCCGCTGAGCTCGTTTTGGCTTTTACAGCAAAATCTACTGCTCCTCTTCAACCACTGTGAGCAACAAGAGGACATTTCTCAAGAGATATGCACATGCTCCACATCTTCTTCGCTGGTTATAGTGTATGTCTGCAGCAGCGTTACAGTGCCACTTACAGGCCTGGCATATTTACCACAGCGTTTTCAGTGGAATCGTTGGATGTGCATATTTCTTGAAATGATACCGTCTTTACAGAGAACATTTTCAATATAAAAATGTTTTCATCGCTGTGTGGACAGGACCTAACTAACACAACTCACCAATTTGTCATCTGCGTCAGCAGATGGTCATAAAACTTGACAACATCTACTGGTTCAACAACTTCTTCCAGTTTGTTAAACCAGTGGAGTTGGTTCATCTCATCACTGGAACCACCTCCTCAGACAAGGTGGTCTTAACTTTTACAGTCTGCCCTCAGAGTTTCTCTGCAGGCACTGCTCACAGATGCTCTGTGTCTGTGATTGCTGTTTTTTTCACCAGATGTCAAGACTGGTAAAAATAATCACAAATGCTTTTTGTTTATTTTCTTATCAAAACTAGCTCTTTAGAAAACTAAAAAATAACTTTTTGTAAAGAATGCCAGTAATGCTGAAGCCAATATCCCATATTAAACAAAAGAAAACAGCAAAAACAAAATGTCCAAGTTTATTTATCTACACAAACAGGTCCAACAAGACATAAAATTCTCTGCATTCTTTTCTTTCACACACCGGAGACTTTTGGCAAATGTCTCCAGTCAGTTTCTCCATGTATTGATACAGGGTTTGACCTTGATTATGTTCATTCATGAATAAATTTCTATCTTACAAAATCAAATTATTTATGGAGAAATTCACATTTTTCTCTTTCATAAACATTCAGTGTTATATCACATAAATTAATAGGCTGCAGCAGTCTTGTTGAGTTTATCCAGATATGAAATGAAAGCCAAAACTCCATGACATATTCATATTAAAAGAAAGAATGCTCTACAGTGTCAATATCTCTTTACAAAAAAGAACTAATAAAATGAAGCAAAACTACCAATACTTACTCACCAATTTAATTTCATATTTAAAACATGATTCAATTAATACATTTAATTCAAAAGTAAAGTCAATTTACACATGGTCACGTGTAAACTGAAGTACCTGCAAAGTGTAAAGCCCCTTTCGCTCATTCACAAGTTTGTAAACAATTGTTTTTGTGAGTGGTGTCGTACATTTGACAAATATGTTCATTTATCCAGATGTGTAGAAGCATTTGATCACTTATGGCTCAAGGCAACCAGCATCTTATTTTGAAGGCACGTGTTCTGGCTGACTAGTGTTTTGAGCTGACCCACACTGCAAAGTGCATCTACACTCCTGTTGTATGTTTAAATGTTTTGTCACTCTTTAATACTAAAATGTAAACCCAAAATGACCAGAAGTAAAAATGCAATTATATAACCATTTTGTTGTCTGAATTGGAATCAGAGCAAGCTGCAGGTGTGAAAGATTCTTGTTGGATTGTTTATGTTTACATGTTGTTGTTTCCACCCTCTGTACTGATTTTACTAGAAAACTGCCAAGAAGAATTTTGTGCTCATTATAAATGTGATTTTGTTTTTCAGTTTGCCAAGAAGTTTTATATTGCCCAGTGGTTCCGAGACACTACAACAGAGGCAGAGAAAGCGATGAAGTCTCAAAATGAGAATGATGAGGATATGAGAGGTCGACATTACTCACAGGATGTGGATTCAACTGAAGAGATCATGCAGAAAGCAGAAGTACGGAAGAAATTCCTCCGCAAGATCATCAAGACAACATCACACTTCAGCTCTCTGAGGTAAGCAGTAGTTCACTGGGAAACACTTGTCTGCACTACTGGTAAACTTCTGGGTGTCTGTGGTGCAGTCTGATAGTGCGCTTGGTTGGTGATCAAAAGGTTGCAGGTTTAAGCCCAGCTTTGGTTGTCACATGTCGATGTGTCCTTGGGCAAGACACTTAACCCCAACTTGCTCCCACTGCTGCGTCAGTGGCGTGTAAATGGGCATGAAAGGGCGTGAATGTTTAAGCTGATACTGATTGACAACTGACATAGAAACTCCAACCATCAGTGAGTGAATGTGAGAGTGAATGGGTGTGGATGTGTAGATGTGACCTGCAGTGCAAAGCCACTTTGAGTAGTCTAATGGCCCTTTTCCATTAGCCCTACTCTACTCGGCTCGGCTGTTCCCGACTCTACCCGGCTCTACTCTACTCGCATTGTGCTGCCTTTCCACCAGCCCGGTTCCCTACCCAGCGGGGGCGGGGTCGCCGTGAAACAGCTGGGCGACACTGCGTTCATGTCATTTTGAGCACGACACAACAATCAAAACAATGGAGGACTTGGAGGCAATAGTATACTTGATGCTCGGTCTGTGGTTTTTTGTTACAAACCGAATGAAAGAGGAAAGGAGAAGAAGGCTGCAGGCGGCGAGAAGAAATACCCTTGAGAAGTACAGGAGAGTTTTGGAAACTATACAACAGTTTAAAGCCGAGGATGAGAGCAATCGGGCTGCAAAGAAAAGACGTATGAGGGTAAGCTTATGGAAGCTACCGCTAGCTTGTTAGCTAGCTCGTAATGATAAAGTCCTGTGTTTAACATTGTGATGGCAGCAAGTTATTGCCATGAAGTAACAAAGCGTATGTACTGCAGTCCTGTTTTGGACGTCGCGCTCATGACCCATCGGTGACGACATTCTCTGACCAATCAGTAGCTGGCCGTCGGTCGACGTCACCTTTTGGTATCGACTCAGCTCGCTTAGAACCAGAGCAGAGTAGGTACTAAAAACTGGTTTGTTTTTAGGAGGTACTGTGCCGGTGGAAACGCAACGCAAACCGGGTAGAGCCGAGTAGAGTAGAGTAGGGCCAAGGCAGGCAGGTGTAAAAGGACCATAAGACTAGAAAAGCTCCAAATGAGCTCAAGTTCATTTACCATTTAAACTTGTTCACTAATCACGTCCTTCTTTCTTCCAGATCAAACTCTGAGTCGGTGGACTATGAGGACTCCTGTCTGATTGTCAGATACCTGGCCTCCATGAGGCCGTTTGCACAGAGCTTTGATATTTATTTATCACAGGTAAGGAGACTAATTTGAAATAACTGGAGTGAAATATTATGTTGTGTTGGCTGTCAATATTTATTTCTTTTACTATCTCTCTCGTATAGATTCTGAGAGTACTGGGTGAGAGTGCCATCGCAGTCAGAACTAAAGCCATGAAGTGTCTGTCTGAAGTTGTAGCTGTTGACCCAAGCATTTTGGCACGGGTATGTTTGACAGCATGAGCCGTTACACATCTGTTAGACTATTTGATTGATGGCTGTCGCTTTAAATGTTTTATCTTTGATAGAGTAAGTAAATTTCAACAGGAGATATATTTTTATAATACTTTTACGCCACTACAGGGATAATATACTTGATATATGACATTTTGCCACGGTCAATCCAGCATTAATTACCTTCAGTAAGAATAGTCCGTGCTTGATTAACCTCCCTTTGTTGTTTTCCAGTTGGATATGCAGCGAGGCGTTCACTGTCGCCTCATGGACAACTCCACCAGCGTGCGAGAGGCTGCTGTGGAGCTCCTCGGCCGCTTTGTGCTCAGCAGACCAGAGCTCATTGAGCAGTACTATGACATGCTCATCGAGAGGATACTGGTAAGTTATCAAACTTCTTGCCTGAACATTTCAGTTTTTGTGCCATGACATTTAAGTTTGAGTAGATGTTTTCACACCCAGTATCTTGTTTATATGTTTGTACCAGTAAATTGGCAAAGTGAATTTTTGTCCCAGATTTGAGCAAACTGTGACCAAAGAGTTCATTTTAAGTGCCAAAGGTCAGTTGAGGTGAAATTGTGTTACCCCACACTGCCATCTGATGAACAAATTAAGAACTGCAACTGTTTGGACTGAAAAGTTGCTGTTCAGAATCACCATCAATAGGAAGTCTATTTAGAAGCCCTCCTTGTACTTGTAGATATTCATTAACACAGAAATCTGTTTTTAAACGATATGATAGTACAAAAAACCTGCTTACTAAGTAAGGGTTAAACCAGCCTGTCTATTCATTACATAAATTGATTAAAAGGTACTACAAAATGCAACTTACTCGTGCTGTTTAAGTTGCCCACTTTAAAGAGTCTTGAAAGGGTCATTTTTTGCTGGTGACTTATTTTCAAGTTTAGTTTTATTATAATACAGAAGGCACTAACATTCAATTGATGCTTAGTCACCTTTGTGTATCATTTTTCTTTCCACAGGACACAGGTATCAGTGTTAGGAAGAGGGTCATAAAGATCTTGAGGGATATTTGCATGGAGAAGCCAGACTTCCACAGGATCACCGAGATGTGTGTCAAGATGATCCGCAGAGTGAATGATGAGGAAGGGATCAAGGTTTGTGGAGCCATTTTTTGAGTTGTGGTATTTGAAGATTTAACACACAGTCTAACAACAAAAGCACATTTCCTCCCACAGAAACTGGTGAATGAGACCTTCCAGAAGCTTTGGTTCACCCCTACACCGAGCCATGACAAAGATGCAATGACCCGAAAGATCCTGAACATCTCAGATGTTGTGTGTATCAAATCCAATCATTAGATGTGATAGAAACATTTTCATGAATGAACTTGGTTTTTCTTAATTTCACTTTTGTTTGTTGTAACATAGGTGGCAGCATGTAAAGATTCAGGCTATGACTGGTTTGAACAGCTTCTCCAAAATGTAAGTGTAAAAGCCTTTGTGGCACTTTTTATTTAGATGAAATCAACTTGTGTCTTCATTTTCTGTTGAATGGAATCTGATCTCTTTTTTATTGATATGATCAGCTCTTGAAATCAGAGGAGCAAGCTTCATACAAACCTACGAAGAAGGCCTGTGTTCAGCTGGTGGACAATCTGGTGGAACACATACTGAAATATGAGGAGTCTATTGCAGGTAAAGAAAAAAATACAGTAGAATTTTTGCCTAAAAATATATATGTTTCTTATTCTTACATGCTGTCATTGTTTATTTTAGACTGTGAAGACAAAGGGTCAAACTCAGGTCGTCTGGTAGCATGCATCACCACGCTCTACCTGTTCAGCAAGATCAGAGCACAGTTAATGGTCAAACACGCCATGACTATGCAGCCCTACCTGACAACCAAGTGCAATGTAAGTACTTCTCTCAGATCCACATACCAGAGTTTTAGAAATCACTTAAAAAGGTTGATGACCAAAAACTGGAAAAGTCACACTAACAACTTTTATGTTGTGCTGTAGCACCATCTGGTGGCAGTTAAAGGTCAACACAAGCATTGAGCTGAGAAAATCACAGCTTGTAAATGGTAATATTGAATCGAACTGAGATATGTTTGGTATGATTAGCCAAAATGGTGTAATGATTAATTTCTTATTGGCTGTATAAAGCAAACACTTTGGAAAGTGAAAATACAGTCAACAGAATTCTGTTATTCTGTTAAAATATTCTCAATCAAGTTACAGAGAAAGATGGCCATGTTAAGAAGTGTATAGTTTACATAGATGTCAATAAATTATGCCAGGCCTAGTCCTGAGTGTAAAATTTTGCTCACATCAAGAATCATTATTAGTAACATATACACTGATTAGAAGATAATGCATATTTTTCCTGTTTGATACCGCTGCAACAGAAATAGAACACTTTAAGGCATGATGTAGGGCAATACGTTGTACATGATAAGCAAATAATGATGACAAAGTCCTGCACACTGACCAAATTGCACACATGTTTGGAATATTTGGACAAATGGGTGGAGCTGGTAAGGAGCAAGAATTTTTCTTCCTCCATGCCAGGTTCATCAGCTGGTATGTATAAGAGTATTGAATGTGTCTTGACAGTGCTAGATGTGTTGCATTTATTGTTGTAGCTGTTGTCAAAGAAGAGTTTCTGTTACCGATTGGGATGGAAAAGTATCTGTCCTTACATCCATACATCCTTACATACAAGCTTTTTAACAGCACAGTGTAAATTAAGTGTAAGGTCCAGCATTAAAACCATTAAAACATGGCTCAATGATGCATAAAAGGCATTATATTTCTCTGTTTTTGGGTCTTGAAAAGGTTTGAATTAGTTGTAACTCTGATGTAGCAAAGTGTGCCGCTACCCTGCATTAGGATTCTGTATTTCTTGATAGCACTAATCGTTAAAATTTTGACAACATCCGTTTCTTTCAATGTGACAGACAGTGTGTAGGAGTTTTTGTGCAATAAACAAAAAAATCCCTATTTTTTGCAAATGACTTCCATCTTGTTGCACTGGTGTCTAACAGGTACCAATATTGTTTGATTTTAATAAGTCAGAGCCAATGTTCATATTGTAACATGGTGGCAAATTTTGTTGTTTCTTTACAAAAAATTAAATTAAATACTTAGGATTGTTTTTGCATCTTTATTCCAGAGCCAGAATGACTTTGTGGTGATATGTAATGTGGCGAAGATTCTGGAGCTTGTCGTGCCTCTGATGGAGCACCCGAGTGAGACGTTCCTCACTACCATAGAGGAAGACCTGATGAAGCTCATCATCAAATATGGCATGACGGTAGGCCTATGTATAAATCATTACTACTTAGGAAAGCACAGAACTTATTGTTTCCTGGACTAAAAGATCCAGGTTTGATTTGAATGTGATTTCTTTTTGTGTGTCTGCTGATCAGGTTGTACAACACTGTGTGAGCTGTCTTGGTGCTGTGGTTAATAAGGTCACGCACAACTACAAGTTTGTTTGGGCTTGTTTCAATCGGTACTACGGTAAGTCCTCTGTACTTACTAATTTATTTATTTTTTTAAGATCTCAAATACTTATTTTTACCTTAAGTATGGTACACTTAGAAATCAAAGCCTGGTATGCAGACAGGGCTTGTGATTCTCAACTTTCGACTGTAATTCACCATCAAAATCATAACCATTTCTCATATGAAATGGACTACATAGGTGCTTTGGCCAAACTTAAGACGCAGCATCAAGAGGACCCAACCAGCTCAACTCTGGCTGTGAACAAACCTACTCTCCTGCGATCACTGTTTACTGTGGGGGCACTCTGCAGACACTTTGATTTTGACCAAGAGGAGTTCAAAGGGGCTAACAAGGTAAACTCTAATACTCTGCTCACATCACTGTATGTGATCTATTTCAATTCTTAAACCTGTTTTGATTTGCTTGCTCTGCTTGTGTGTTTTTAGATTGTCATCAAGGACAAAGTGTTGGAGCTTCTGTTGTACTTCACCAACCATGAAGACGAGGAGGTCCAGATCAAGGCCATCATAGGTCTAGGTATATCAGACCTTAACTCATTTTTTTAAATGGTAAAATGGGAAATGATCTTGAGCTTATGTAGCACTTTTCTAGTTTCTTTGACTACTCAAAGCAGCTTTACACCCCATGTCACCTATTCACTCTCACATTAGCCTAATTCATACTGCCGTTTCAAGGCGTAATATTTACCCCTCTGTGACATTTTGCCTCCACTGTGAACTTCGTGGAGACTGAATGGAGGAACGAGTAGACCCCCTCTTTGTTCCTTCCAGAGGTAGTAACAGGTGTGATATTGGAGAGAAGGAGGAATGCAGACTAAGCGGGAGACAGGAGTGCTGCAAGTGAGCGTCTCTGCCTTCGTGTGTATGTGGGGGCACGCGCCATGTCACGCGCATCCAAACCATATTGCAGCATGAACTAACACAGATATTGCAGCCTTGTAGAATTAATGCAAGTGTCTCAATGTGTAAACATAGCAGAACCTTGGTGCAGTGCTATTACGTAAAGGCACTGTAAGCCATGCTATTCACTCTTTGATAGTTACGAGTTTCTATGTATGTAGTCCATCAGTACCAGTATAACACATGCACGCCCTTTCATACCCATTCACATGTGACTGATGCAGCAGTGGGATCGACTTGGGGTTTAGCTTCTTGCTCAAGGACACATCGCCATGTGACAGCCTGAATTTTTTATTTTAAAAATTCATTTACTGTCCACTGAATGTATTTTTTAGATAGTTTACCAAGTGTGCACATCTTATTTAAAGAGTTGTGTAAATCTGCTTACCCTGTTGACGGATATTTTAACAAATTGTGAAATCTAGAGTATAAGTCGCACTGGTATGTAAGCCACAGTTAATTTTTAGGAGTCTCCCACAAAGGAGAGGGTTATTAACCATCAGTTTAACTTTCTTTCTGGATGATGATTCATAGTGTGTTTAGATGACTGTATGACCTGCACTTTCCATACATGGGTCTTGCTCTACAAATGCCGTTTGCCTTTGCCTTATTTGTAACTCTGCTACCTACAGTGCAGTTGTTGAGCTCTCAGCCAGTGGGGTTTGATGGAGGAATCTTGTTTAAACATATCAGTGCAAAACTCTGTTAATTTAATTGATGATACACTAGTGTCTTATTTAAATGCAGAGTTATTACTTAATGAGGAATAAATACTGGAAAAAATTTACCATAAAGGTTTAAAATAAACGTTTATAAATTTAAAGTCCATTTTTTTTTTTTTATCAAAAAGGCATTTTTTTACTCACAAGGGGTCTTAAATTTCAGATATCACTTGGGTGAGAACTGTAACTTAATCAAATCTACTCTATATTCCTTGCATTGTAGTTTCTTATTTTATCTTTTACATCTTTTTAGTTTGCTTCTTTACATGGCTATTAATAGCAAACAGAAAAACATCTACATCAGTGTATAAAGCATGCATTTACAAACTTTTACCAGAGGAGAAAGGAAACAATGAGATAAGGAAATCCAAATTTGAGGGACTTTGGCTTCAAGACTCAAAAGATTCCCAGGGTTCTTGCAAGAAACAAAAAACAGCTTTTCATTTTGAAAGTTAAAATCAATGACATGGGGTTCCACATAAATCCCTAAAAAGTTACAGCAATTGCTCTTATTTTATGTAATTTAGGTCATAAAAAGATCCTAATAGTCTCCATTTTAATAGAAAATCTTTGGAGCATTCCTGACAAATTCAAGTGGTAGGTGCTTCTAGTGCTGAAACACCACAGAAGATCTTAGTTCTCATTAGTAACAACAGTTCACTGTATTAGCATGTGCTTGACTCACCTTTCCCAGTAATAATTTATCTGACTTATTTGTCTTTTGTTTTAAGGTTTCCAGTTCATCATGCACCCAGAGCTCATGTTTGTGTCGGAAGTGAAGGTTCTGTATAACGGAACCCTGTCAGATGAGAACAGCTCTGTCAATCTGACAATCCAGGTGTTGAAAAACCTGCAAACATACCTGCAAGAGGAGGACTCTCGAATGCAGGAGGCTGATCGGGAGTGTAAGTTTGACAAATATGATGAGCTTTTTTTTCTCAAATGTAGGAAAATAACTACAGGTCAAGTATGAACATACTTTCAAGTGATCAAGTGGATTTTTTTCTCAATAGGGAAGAATCAAGCCAAGCAAGAGAATCTGAAAGAACTGGGGGACATTGCATCAGGCATGAGCAGCTCCATAATGCAGATTTACCTGAAGCAGGTGCTGGAGTCGTTCTTCCACTCTAAGTCCACTGTGCGACATTTTGCTCTGAGTGTGATCACTCTGACTCTCAGCCAGGGCCTCATCCACCCCGTACAGGTGTGTATTTACAAGATAGCGTCTCTGATGAGTGTCACATGTAACTCAAGTATACTGTTCTTCTTATAAAAAAAACAGTCTAACCTTTAAACTTATGACATTTTATGCATCACAAGCTTTTCAAACGCTGAACAATTGTTTGTTTTTGTTCAGTGTGTGCCCTACTTGATTGCCATGGGGACGGACCCCGAGCCAACTATGAAGAACAAGGCTGATCAGCAGCTGGTGGAAATCGATAAGAAATATTCAGGCTTCATTCATGTGAGTTATTTACTATTTTCTTTCTTTTTGGATTCCGAGTCATTGTACCTCAAAGCCTTGGTACTCTACCTGGGGTTCGGGTCCCCCTAGGGAGTGTGCCAGAGATCCCAGTGGTGGCGTGGGGCTCTGCCGGCTGTGAGGTTGTCAAGAAAAGGGTTTCATATGTTTACTAAAACACTGTTAACACATTGACAGAAGACTTATTCAAAGGTCCTTTAAAAAGAATGTGTCTGGGTGCCCATTTTATCAATTAAACTATTCAAATTGATATTAAAGTTAGAAAGAAATGTATCCCTTGTTTTTGTGCAGCTCCCAGGGGTCTTCACTCTTTGTGGGTAGTGGGCAGTACAATAGGACAAAATAGGCTGGGAATCACTGCCCCAGTGCAAAGCTTTCTACCATGAGTCAGCAAAAAATTCATGTTTATAGACAGAGAAAATGTATGTCTGAAAACACAAAGAAATCCACTTTAACAATCACATTTTGCAGAGGAAATTCAAATTAAAGTTTACACAACACAACTTATTAAAGTCGATCTGATAAGCACACGAGTCAGAGAAAAGTATGTTAACATGATATTAAAGCATATGGTTATTGATAAACCACGGTTCATATATGGACATGGTATCCGTCAAGACTACACCGCACCAAATATTAACTGCATGAAAATGTTGAACACAGACTTGTGTTCTTTTATTATCCTCTTTTTATGAAAGTGATCAAAAATGCAATATCTGCACATTAAGCACAGAACTACAGTTCATCTCTTAATCCTACACTAAGACAAATACGGCCACTCAGTTGACTGAGTTTTCATTCTCTTTTTAATATCAATAGACACCGTGAAAACTAGTAAACAAGATAATTTCACATATCAAGCTGGGATGTAACTTAAAAACAAGTACTCCGTGCTCACCATTTCCCTGGAAAATAGTTTAACAATTTTTAGATAAAAGAAAATAATAAATTACCATTTTTACTGGTAAAGCAACAGAAAGCTGATGGATTGGGAAAAAGACATGAATCAAATTATAATGACCTTGACTCGATAAGCACCTTAAATGCAGTAAGCTAGATATATTAATAGTTTGGCAACCATCATTGTCAAAAGTTAGGCTTATGGATACATCATTCAGCCTCTGCCAAGACATTCCTGACATTATTTGCCCTGTCTTGTGGTGTTAACAAATCCTTTAAAACCAATTCCTGGGTCCACATCCTGATTTGGACCACCAGCAAAATTGCATCCCCACTTGACCACCTGTTACATTTCCTTAAAATTTAATCCAAATCTGTTCAAATTTTTTGAATTATCTTGCTGACAGACAAACAGCAAAAACATGATCTCTGGCAGAGGTAATGAAAATAGTCTTAAAGGTCCCATGTCCTGCAAAATACAGTATTTATACTTTATTGCTCTCAGTCTTGTTAGAAAGGGCTTGGGGAGCAGAAGAACGTGACTCCTTTTCCTAAACTCTCAGTTCACAGAGCAATGTGCTATACCTCTTTAAAGAATATTCTCAAATTTTTACTTCCTGGAGTTTCCAGTCGTTATACAGCCTCCACCTACATGTACTTTCTGCCCATCACAGGCAGAAAACACATGTAGGTGCGCAGCCACTGGAACGGCCTGATTTAATGTCTGTACTCTGGCATCATACCAGGCTCCAATCTACGATTGTGAGCAGCCCGAAGTGGGACAGCCCAAGCAGAGTCCGTTAGAGCAGGAAGAGATGGGAGCTAGGAGTGAGACGACAGCACACAGGAAGTGGTTGCACATACAGAGAGTAGCATGCTTGGGCTGCATGCTAACAGCTACAGTAACAGTTTTATCAGATATTTTTAATGATCTTTTTTTTTGCTCCTGGAAGCGTTTAATTGCCCCTGGTTTTAAGCTTTATTTCTGTACGTGAAGGAGCAGATGAGTGATCAGCTAGCTACTGGTGCAGGGTGTACTCTGCCTTTCACCCAGTGTCAGCTGGGATAGCCCCCCCGCGCCCCTGATAGGGATAAGCAGTAAAGATGATGGATGGGAGGGGCGGTGATTGGTGGAATGCAGTCCTCTAAATGTTTTGCGAGTGCACTTGCTGATTTGTTTTCCTCTGCGTATTCACAGATGAAGGCTGTGGCAGGATTGAAGATGTCATACCAGGTGCAACAGGCCATAATGGGATCCAGAGACAAAGCGGTTCGTGGATTCCGCCAAGAGGACTCAGACTCTGCCCTTTGCTCTCATCTTTACACGATGGTCCGTGGGAACAGGCAGCACAGACGAGCTTTCCTCATCTCTTTGCTCAACCTGTTTGATGACAGTTCTGTAAGTTTACCTCCTTTGAACCATATTTTCTTCTCTGTACTTTCTTATTTTAAATACTACTCATGAATGGTTGATTTCAGTAGCATTAATTTACTCTTTCCCTCTTTGCAGAAAACAGAGGTGAACATGCTGTTGTTCGTGGCAGACAACCTGGCCTGTTTCCCCTACCAGACTCAGGAGGAGCCTCTTTTCATCATGCACCATGTAGATATCACTCTTTCTGTCTCTGGAAGCAACCTGCTGCAGTCTTTCAAGGAGGTGAGAAGCTTTTTCTGGCATGCACTTAAAATTCCTGGACATTTTGTTTAAAATGTTTTGTGTTTGTAACATCTGTTCCCTCGATGTTTGTGCTTTTGTCTTTGTGCAGTCTTTGAGGAAAGGACCTGTGCAGCAGAAAAGACCAGAGCAGAAAAAGAAAATGAAGACAAAGAAGATGAAAAAGAAAAAGAAGAAGAAGAAGAAGAAGCATTCACACAGGAGGAAGCACAGCTCTGATGATGATGATGAGGATGAAGAGGAGAGCAGTAGCAGCTCCAGCAGCTCCAGCAGCAGCAGCAGCAGCAGCAGTAGTAGCAGCAGCAGCAGCAGCAGTGATGAAGAAGAGGAAGTGCACAAGAAAAAGAAAGTGAAATCTACAACTTGTGATTCTGACTCGGACCTTGATGACGAGGAAGCTGTGATGCTTCGTCTCCCTGAGGACCCCGCTCCTCTGCTGGACTTTTCCAGCACCTCACAGGGAATTCTGCTGCTGCTGATGCTCAAGCAGCATCTGAAGAATCTGTATGGCTTCTCAGACGGGTAGGCTAAAATCAAAAATGCACCTGCATGGACTCCCTGTAGTCTTGTGGCATTTTTTGTGACTGGACTGACCCTTTGTTGTTGTTTTTTTTTTTTAACAGCAAAATCCAGAAATACTCCCCAACGGAGTCTGCCAAAGTGTACGACAAGGCTGTGAACAGGAAATCTAAGGTACACTTCAACCCTCGCCAGACACTGGAGTACCTAAAGAACGAGGCATCCAACGTGAAACTCAGCGAAGACTCAAAGAGGAACATTGTGAAACAGTTTTTGGACGTAAGCATTCTGTGCCGTTAATATTGAGCCTGGTGTTTCTTTTTCAGAAATTTTGAACTGAAGTTGCAAGCATTCTTCTTAAATCAGGGACGGTCAGCTTTGGTCAAAAACAGGAGTGGATTTATTTTGTTTAAATAGAGGGTGTACTCAACAAAACTTATTAATACAACATCCATACGCAAATCATAAAAGTAAAGAGCTAAACACAGAATTAGTGTCAGTTTAAGCTATTTTGAGCAGCGCCTTAAACAGTTTACCGGTTATTTTAATGGATTTTGCTTATACATCTTTAAAAGCCTTTATAAAAGAGTAAAAACCAAACATTTACAGCTAGTAATATCTACTAATTACCGGGGAGAAAAAAATAAACCAGTGATCATAGATTACTAAAGAAATGATTAAGTCTTCATGGTACTTGAAATAAGGGATGTTCCGATAGTGTTTTATGAAGAAACATAAAGCAGTGTGTAGCTGTGTTGTCATGGTAAACCTAAATACTGGACGGGGACTCAGAATCAGCAGATATTCATCATCTAAAAATCCTAATCGAGACGTCCCTACTTCAAATAGACTTGCTTATGAGGCAGGGCACGAGGGCTGCCTGTGGTCTGTCCTTGACTGAAGCATCCATGGGAAATATTCACACCAGTTAACTTTGCCACTGAATCTCTGTTATTATCTTTTAGTTCAAGGTCCTGATGGAGCACTTAGATCGTGATGAGGAAGACGAAGAGGGCGAGGCGAGTGCCAACGCCAGAAACAAAGCCATCACTTCACTGCTGAAAGGCCCGAAACCTTTAAACCACAACCACAACGATCACGCACCTCCAGTGGAGTCAGAAGAAGAAGAGAGCGAGGAGGAAGAGCCCCCTGCGGTAAGAATTAAGAAGTCTATAGGGAGGTCAATCCTAAAAGACTCTAGTATTACCCTTGATCAAAATATATTCCTCTAAAGAAAATGAAAGTATGAAATTTAAATATGCTGAATAAATGTTAAATCATTAATCGTTAACAAAAATTAAATAATATATATCTTAAACAACAAACAATATATAACTTTAAAAACAATCAATAGATAGATTTAACATCCACGTTCAAGAATAGGCTGTGGATTTGATGCCCCTGAGAAAGTGATAGAAACAAATGCAGGTTACTACACTTTCAGCATCTTAAGGACGGTTTCACACTGGATGCATTTTACTTGCATGACAGAAGCAGTGAAAGCATGTGTGCGTATGCGCCTGTGTGCGTGTTTTCATGAGAGGATGTTATCAAGTCAGAGCTTTCAGACTGCCGGTGTGAGCTGCATGTCTCACAAGCGTCTCTCCTGTGCCAAAAATCTCAGGAAAAGGCCCATGTAGGGACAGGCATCGCAATAGACCCAGGCTATAAATGCTGTAGTATGGGGCAGTGGTCTCTTGCATCATACTTGTTCCTTTACAATAACCATTAAATTAATTTATTGAATAATAAATAATATTGAAAATACTTTCACTTGCAAGTTTTCAGCTCTCATGTCTTGGTTAACAAAGATTGTCACAGTTAGGGCCATATTTGGAAATTTATGGGCTTTCTTTGATACCTCCTGTGTTAGCGGAAAAATGTTTGTTCATATGTACTGACAGACGCACTCTGCTTCTTCTGTCTGCAGCGGAAACCGAAAAAAGGTGGAGAGTCTGCCGAAGAATCAGGTAACATGAGCGAGAAAGTGGAGGTCATGGATGTGATTGCCATCTGCTGTCCCAAATACAAAGACAGACCACAGATTGCCAAGGTGGTCCAGAAGATCAGAAACGGCTACAGTATACACTGGATGACTGGATCTTATTCTGGGCCCTGGACTGTGGTCAAGAAACGGGATGGTCGCAAAAAGGTGCCTTGGGTCGACACGATCAAGGAATCAGACATTATTTACAAGAAAATCTCCTTGACAAGTTCACAGAAGCTGTCGAACAAAGTGGCACAGACGTTACGGGCTCTTTACGCTGCTAAAGAGGGGAAAAATAGTTAATCAAGTGAAAAAGCCCAGACAGAAACCCCTCACAGCCCAAGTCTGATAAGTTACAGAGGGAAAGGAAGACAGGAGGAGTATTGTGACACTGGTCTGTTTGAACACAGGCATTTTAAACACATGAAAAAAGAAGGAAATGTTTGGGAAAAACATTGTGTGGGAGTTCCTTCGCTGTTGTGCAGCAACTTTGTTGTTTGATTTTTACTCCCACTGTATCATAGTTTAACTACACACATGTTTATATCTGAACATAATTCTGTAAAAAGTTACTGAATGTTGGAAATTAGTGTACTGATGATGTTCTTAATAAAGTGTTTTTCGGAGTTTAAACTAGCACCAGATGGATTTATTCACTCGACCTGAGCTCCAACAACTTTTAACCTTCTTTCTTTTTCTTGTTTAAGACATTTTGTTGTTCACCGACACTGTGTAACGGAGTATCTTTGATATAATTTATTTATGTTAAGAGCAGTGCAGTATCTGTGCCTACATGCAGGGGAGGTTATATTGTTTTTAATATAGATTTTGATGTTAGAGAACACAGAACAAGAAAAAAAGTGATTCCCCGCTCTTCTGGTTGAACAAATACTGCAATAAATTTTCTTATGTCTTTGTTACTTGTTTGTGTTTTGTTCATCCCATTTATCATCAGAATCTGTACCATTCAATCATTTTTTTCATGTTTTGTGCCATTATTTAGCTGAGAAGCAACTGATGCGTCTTTAAAGCTGTGTGCAAGGATAGGGACAAAATAGTTTATACCATAATACTGAGTTCACTGATTGCATTTTATCACAAGTCTTATTGTGAAGCCACAAGACTGAAGTAAAATTCTAAATGTTTTGTGTATTTTAACTATGACTAAAATGAAAAATATCCCTTTTGGACGCGGCTTGCTGTGCCATGTCTGTACGCCTCTCTTCGGGTCTACTGATATTCAGTAAGAGATGTGAAACACCCTCTGCTGGATGAGTAATTGTGTTGCAGTGTAGATTTTTGTTAAACTGATGTATATAGATCATATTGGCTCTGATTTTAAAAATATATTGAGCGGTGTCACTACATCTCCAAATTATGGGGAACAATGCACATACATGCACATTCACCTCAAAATCTACTCATATGTGACATGCTTTCTAAAACATTTTAAATATCTTAGTCTGAGTCTGGAATCTTAAGGTTTCTTATTTGAATATCATCAAAAATATATAGGTTTACTATATATTTGACACTTTAAATATTTATTATTTTATTTATTTTAAAACAATTTCTGTTAAAATTAAAATGTTAAAGTAAAATCTCTTTTTATGTGTATATTTGTGTATTAGAGTAGATAGAATAAGGCAGTGTAAGGAATCAGTCCATTATTGTCTTTCAGCTTTGGTCTAAACAAAGAAAACACATACACAAATATGGAAAAATAATATCCCCCCCAAAAAATATTCCCTCCAAAAATTTATACCAATTATGTTCTATGTTATACCAAAAATACTATTATATTGCAGCAATAGTCATAGTAATGGTAGTGGTAATATAATGTGACCATAAAAAATATTTGCAAATAAGAAATTATATTAATAAATTAAGCATCTACCAGTTTTTAATGTTAATAAAATAATAACTGACAAGAATTTATGATGAATATAAAAGCATATTGCTGTCAGTCTTAAGAATAGGAAAAAGGATCAGTATCCCATTAAATTGTGATCATGTTATTTTAACAATTATGTTAAAATGAAAAACCTATAGCAGGAATAGGCAACTTTAGTGACAATGAGGGCCACATTGATATTTTTATGTTCAGGTGGTCAAATGTCATATGCTGAAGCATATTCACAATACTCACAGCTGCAGGCAGAAACCTCATGTCTCCATGTTTCATGATGTCATGGTTCACGTTCCATGGCTGTAAATGTTTTTTTTTTTCAAAAATATTTTTATAAAGTACAAAAGTATGACATTTATTTAATAATTTAAATCTTGCAGCATAATATAAGAAGCCCTCAGAATGTATGATGCCAGAATAAATGCTCCACGCAAGGCAAAAAGTAAATCCAACATGTAATGAAAACTAATGAGGATATTTTTTGATGCAATGAGCTACTGGTAATTAAAACTCATTTGACTGAGTTTGTTTAGAAATGTAGTTGATGATACTTCAAGAGAGACCTTCACAAAAAAAATTACAACAAATCATAAATATACATTTCTTGTAAAAACAAAACATTTAACAGGTGTGAAATATTCAAGAAAAGCTGCCAATTTAGTTGGTTTAAAAAGTATTCTTTGTAGCCACCTTATGATAAGTGCATTTTTGTGCTTAGCATTTTACACGGTGCTGAAAATAATAATGCATAAAAATCAGTGTTGGTGCTGATTACTGACATAACCCAGGCTTTAATTATCCAAAACAAAAAAGTACTCTCTATGCAGTACATGGAAAACTATTTGTTTTTCAGCTTTTTATCTGAAAACTTGGTGGAATTATAACACAAATCTGGCATTTAAAGTGTTTGAACATTTCAAAATGAAATTAGGTCATATGTAGGTGGACAAAGTAGCTTAATGAAAGAGTATAATGATAATGTATACTATCTTTTAGGGCTTGCTTTTAAAAAACACCTTTTGTGACAAGTGAGTGTGACAACAATAGACCTTAAGTACTACTACTAACATTTGACTAATTATATATAAATGTTGATAAATAACTGTTTTATATTTGACACGAGTATTGTAATTGTTAAGAGTATCCTTTAAGCCATAAGAATTTGGTCCTCTGGCAATGTGAACATTTTGATGTGGCCTCCCTTGGTGACCAGAGCTGACCATTCCTGTCTTAAAGCATGTTTTTCATGATCTTTGCCAATATTTTATTTTTTATGATTTTTATCCACATGCGAAGACTTTTACCGGCAGGTGGCGACACATGACATTTACCGCAGAAAGTTACACGAAGAAGAACATTCGCCGGAAGTAAATCTTTGACCTCCTCCCGTTGTGCATGAGGTTGGCGGGCTCAGAGATTTGTGTGTGTGTTTTTGTCATTTTTAGTTTTTGAAGCGGAGCTGCAGGTCACGCCTTTAAATTGACTCAGCACCACGGGCTCTTTCATTCAGGTAAAGCTGTGTGTTTGCTCTAAATCCCCGAACTTCACACTCAGTTTCTGTGGCAGTTACTGTGGCAGTTAGCTTATTGCTAAGTGATAATAAGGGCTCTATGCTAGCAGTCAGCTAACTACCCGGCGTTCATGCACCACTCCAGCCGAGCTCTGGACTGGTCAAACATTATGATGTTTACCTCTCCTCCATTGTTATAATCAGTCTGTCCGTCCCGCCATACCTCCCTTGTGTGAGCGTGTGTCACAAACGCTGCTTGTCTGTCTTCTGTGTAGATCATCAGCGGTGAAGCTCAGTCATGCCGTCCAGCGCTGGAGCCAGCAGCCCCGCCGCTGCTCTCGCTGAAGCGCTGGAGAACTCCTCCCGGCTCATCGACAAACACCTGCAGGATGACCGCCTCTACCCGGACCTGTCCGAGCTGCTCAGCGTCCCGTCTCACAGTAAGAAGGAGAAAGACATGTCCACACTTTCATGCTCAGTCCCAGTGCCTCTGTTTACAACAGGGAGCAAAGTCACGACTGGTAGAAAGACTGAATCAGGGGGAAAAGTGATGTGATCAAATGGAAGTTTGAGTGTAACACCAGCAGAATGGTGTGGCTGTGGAATTGTGGCTTTTGGTTGGTGTCTACTAGTTCAAGGATAAAAATGACTGGTTAGTGGTCTTACATTAACTTTGCAGATCAACAAAATGGCAAAAAAATACAAGTTATATGAACAATTTGTCTTTATCATATAAACACAGTACATGGTTATTTTGTGATTGTGGTTATTTCTCAGTTAATTGATTGTAGGGCACTCTATGACAGTGGTGGTCTGGCTTTGGGACCCACCATCACCCCTTAACATCAAGCTGCAACCCAAGTCCAGGAAAATGTTCAAATTCTGAAATTTATTTAGTAAACAATGCTGCACTTGAAATCTGAGATAGAACAGAATATCACAGTAACACAAAAAGTGTTAATTGAACACATAGCAAACACCTTCTAATAAAACAGGTATTAAATAGCATCTAATTAGCACCACCTTTTGATAAGGAGTGTGAATAGATGGCAGTCCAATGCAAATTAAAAGCACAGGATTTTATTCCTAATACTTTTTCCTCTGGCAAATGCTCACGACCCACTGAAAAAGGATCCGCGACCTACTTTTGGGTCATGACCCACCAGTTGAGAATCACTGTTCTATGATGTGTTTTAACAGGATAAAGTCTCTGCTATGTATTTATATATATATATATATATATATATATGTGTATATATATATGTGTATATATGTGTGTATATATATATATGTATATATATATATATATATATATATATATATATATATATATATATACACATATATATATACACACACATATATATACATATATACACATATATACACACATATATGTATATATATATGTATGTATGTGTATATATATATATATATATATATGTATAGTATGTGTGTGTCAATCTCTGGGGTTAAATTATGGAACAGTTTAGCAGATGAATTAAAGAAAAGTAAAACCATAAACAAGTTTAAAAGACTATTCAAAACACAAATTTTAAATAAATATAAGGGTGAAGAGTAGCAGTTTAACCCCGGATGGTGAAGGCAGAGTCTAGAAAAATATGGCTACATTGTCTTGTTTTGTAATGTCTTTTTTCTGTGTGTGCGTAGGGGTGTATTATATGTGTAGAAATTAACTATTATATATAATTGAAAAAGTATGTGTGCATTTGTATTAAAGTCACTCATAATGTATGCTAGTCGATACACTATAAAGACCAGTGGTTCCTGAATAGATGGTGAATGTTGTAAATATTATAAATAAGGAGAAGTTAAAAAGCTTTACTGTAGTACAAGATAATAAAAGAGGTAGGATCAAATAAGTTTATTCTTCTTCCTACTCCTTTTTTAACATGTAAAATTGCTGCACAAGCAAGATTGTCAGCAGTTTACCTTCTTGGTTATTGTTTTTGTTTTGGTAAATGCATGAATTTTTTTATGGTGACCACCGACACATTAGAAAAAAAAGCATTCAAGTAATTCAGTACGGACAAACTAAGAAAAATATGGGCTTTATCCTTAAGTTTGTCCTTGACTTTCTTTACTTGTGAGTGTGATCACTATAGGTTTAAATGTAATGACAATATAAATTGTAAACATACTTATAAACACAATAATGAATTTTCCATTTTATCTGTCTGATAAACACAATGAGGAAACAGCAGCATACCACCGCAAACTGAGCCATCTAGCCAAATTTTCTGCCGTGTTCAAATGTCTGATCAACAAGGTAAAGTCCTTCAATCATCTCTAAGCACCAACAATTAACAGATATTTTAACCAGTGTCAAATTTTTCTCATTACATCTGAAGTGCTAAAGCTGTGGTGCATCGAAGTGGTCCAGTAATCCTTACATTTTTCTGAATGTGGATGTTGGTCTGACAAAAAATTGACACCCTGCTCTATTTGATAAGAACTATGAATATTCAAGGGATGGATAAGAAAAACTGTATGGCATTTTGTTCTGCAGCACAAAGGTGTTATTAATTAAACCTTTTTTGGACATGTAACATTAAAAAAAATAATATAATTTTTCTGTTTCTTTTCTATGTGTATGCTATTATCCAATTGTGCGAGCATGTGGAAAATTTATGATGATTGGGATACATAATTTAGTGTCGGCACAAGCAACATGTTGTTTATTTATTGTCTTCTTGACAGATATGCCATCCCTCTCTGGAGGATCAGACATGGACTACCCCCTCCAGGGACCGGGTTTAATCAGCGTGCCAAACCTCCAGGAGCTTAGTGCAGTGCGCAGAGTCCCCCTGCCCCCTGAGCTGGTGGAGCAGTTCAGTCGTATCCTTTTGATCAGTCAAGATAACAGAAATGAATGCTTGTAAAACAACCAAGAGGTAATCATGAGAATAAAAGCATGGCTTTTGTCAGTTAATAGTTTTGTTTTACTTTAAAACTGATCTTAACTATTACTAAAGATATGCAGTGTAACTGCATGATGGGAGTTTTTCCTGAGATCAGCAGAGCGTGGCTTACTATTGATAATGACATCTTCATGTGGAATTATGAAGATGGGTGAGTATGTCAGTCCTGATTAATGACACTGTGTGACAGCATCTATACCAAGAGTTGAGGGTTGATTCCTTTTTTTCTGTTTTGTTTTTGCAGAGGAGATGTTGCCTACTTTGATGGCCTTATTGAAACTATTTTGGCAGTGGGCCTTGTAAAACCAAAACCAGGTATGTGTAACCTTGCCACTCAGAAATTCAAAGATAACCGTCTTTCTAGTGATGCTTAATTGTTTATGATTGCTACTCTATCCTTAGGGATTTTACAGCCACACATTCACTACCTCTTGGTTTTGGCCACCTCTGTGGATGTGGTGATCCTCGGGCTGAGCTTCCCCAAGGGTCAGGCTGGTGAGTGGGGTCAAAATAAATCTGCATTTTACTTGTTACCCTGTGCTGCAAGATCACTTTGATAAAGGAAAGAAGAACAGATCATTTGTTGTTTAAATAAGCAAAAGTATGAGCCTTCAGTATTTAACCTCTGACTCCAGGAGCTCTGAGGAAGGCTTCAGTTATTAAGTTATGTAGATGACATTCACAATAAGGACAGCCACCTCACAAAAGCATTGTAATATCACACACTGGTAGGAATCAGTGTAAAGCTGACTGCTTTTTAATTTTGAAGTGTTTTTTAACATTTGGTTTCACATTTGTCATTCTTTGTTTTGTTTGACTGTGCTGTTAAAACAGCACAGTCACATTGGATGGGGCAGATCACAAATCTGATGGTAAACAACAGACAACAGATTTTTTCCTCACAGATAGCATTATGGTTTGTATCAGCCAGTTAAAAATATTTGTGGGTATATTTATGCCCAAATAGGTAGTTTTTATTGAGCCAGATTTACAGAGTAATTCTACTACCTGTTGCGTAACTTTGTTGTCACACATAAAAAGATATATGTGTGATGAAACAGATGTAGTGAGAGAAAAAGGTCAAAGCACCCTTTTACACACAACTGCAGAATGTTCTGATTCCAGATTTTCGTTAGCCTTGACAAAAAATAGTAAAAAAGGTTAATTATATTATAAATAATATTTATATAGAACGTAAAGGCAGGACATCTGTTACGCTTCCATTATTTACTGCGACTGCAGAGTTGAGCTGGTCCCTTGTTTTGAACCACTTAGTTTCTCAGTATTACCATATGCCCATTTTTAAATCAGTATGGTTATGTAATTTTTTTTTTTTTACATGGTGGTTAATGACTATAGTGGGAGATGGAGACTGCACCACCACAGACAGTGAAATATAAACACTTTATGACTGAGTCTGTGTGAAAGTTAATAGAATAAAAAAACATGCTTCATCTTCCCCGGTTTCTCCTCCTTTTGTTCCAGGCTTGAATGACAGCATGTCAGGGGGGATGCAGCTTCTTCCAGACCCCCTCTTCTCAATCCCAACAGACAACACCTACATCCTGTCCATCACGTCCACCGACCTGGGTCGCATCTTCATGGCAGGAAAAGACGGTTGCCTCTATGAGATAGCTTACCAGGCTGAGGCAGGGTGGCTTAGTCAGCGCTGCAGAAAAATCAACCACTCCAAGAGCTCTTTGTCCTTCCTCATCCCCTCTGTGCTGCAGTTCTCCTTTTCTGAAGACGGTGAGGAGACAGATTCATGTGCTTTAGGAGTATAAATGTGGATAATCTCAATGTTTTCATAGGACAAGCATCTCACCAACTGCAACCTGATTTGCTAAAATATACATCTGGAAAGCTGATGATGTGGAAACAGGTTTTGTTTGAGCCCATTTGACCTCGTAAGGAAAGTTTATGAATGAAAACTTAAACTTACCTTTAAGATCTGTCAACAGTGAAAGTCTGCATTTCTCAGAAAATCAGCAGCTTTCACGTGCTTGGTTTCAAAGAATATTTAAGTGTTGGTGGATGTTGTCTGGCAGTCTTACGCCTGAATGGTTTAATTGAACTTCACTTCTGCTGTTTTTATCCTCTGTAGACCCCGTTGTGCAGATTGCTATTGACAATTCACGCAACATACTATTCACACGCTCTGAGAAAGATGTCCTGCAGGTATGTGGTGGTGTTGTTTCTAATAAGTTGATGATCTGCTGTAATAATTGCTGCGGTGATCATTTCTATTGTATTTCATTGTTAGGTGTATGACCTCGGGGCTGATGGGCAGAGTATGAGTCGTGTTGCGACCATGTCTCAGAGCACCATTGTTGCTGCAGCTGGAAACATAGCACGGTATGTTTGTAAGGTTCCTACTGATCCTTAAAATGTGTGTATTTGATTTTTTGGTTTGTTTTAATCTAAGGCCATTTTTAGTTGCAAATTGACAAAAGACTGTCTTTATAAAATGTATTGTGGGCTGTTTAATGGCTGGTCAGTAAACACACACATTATTTGTAGCACCTGTATAGTTTTTTTCTTCTAAAACCTGCACATGCTTTCAGGAGTCTGCCTCTTATGCTCTTTGATTTAATATTATTGAGGTAATATCAAGCTCCCTGGCTTACTACATTGAAGTTAAGTAACAAACTCTTTTAAACCATCAGCATTTTTGAATGTTATTTAAAAAGAATAAGATTCATATTCAGTGCATGTCTTTGAATAGTCTTGAGTCTTAATTTGATTTTAAAATGTTTGTAGGAACCTTGTGTTTGGGTTTATAAAAAACGTAATTGTAGATTAAACCTTTGTCCTGTGGAAAAGTTTCCCGATCTGACTTGTGGATGTCAAGTTTGGATGAAACAGATTTATGTTTTTAAAATCTGTAACTGACATCGAAAAGAACAAAAAAACACTTTTCTACAATGGATATTACAAAAGTATGTAAAAAAAAAAAAAACAAAAACAAAAACAAGGTTTTAAAAATTTGCTTATTGACTTGTGTGCAATTATTTATGATGCAAACGGTTTTATCTTCACATAATTAAACCAAGAAATGTATTAACTTTATTGCTTACATGGCATATGATTGCATTTTGGACATGAAAAGTTCACGTTTTGTTCTAATATTTAAAGGGCCGTACTGTTTTTTTCACAGTTCGACTTTAGACCTTTGCTTCCAACCTGGGGTTCATGCCCCTAAAGGGAGTCACCAAAGATCCCAGTCCCCAAACGATCCTTCAGTGCCTGTCCCAATTGAACATGTGACCCTTTTAAGTACCATTACCCAAAGAAATTAAATTTCCTGTCTTTCTGAAACCTTTTTTTTGCAGAACAATTGATCGTTCTGTCTTCAAACCAATCGTCCAGATCTCTGTGATTGATAGGTCTGAGTCCTCAGACTGCCACATGCTTGCCATCACTCATGCAGGTAAACTTAAACAGCTCATTAGCAAAGTGAAATAAATGAAACAAACTCTCAAGTTTCCCCACAAAATCATTTGAAAGATCAAATTTTACATTTCCAATGACAGAAGTTCATACTTATTTTGCTGCTTCTGTTTCTGCAGGTGTGCGTCTCTACTTCACCACTTCACCTTTTGCCCCTCCTCTTCAGAAGAATGCACCAGTTCGGCCCAGTCTGCTCGCTCTGGTCCATGTCCGTTTGCCACCAGGTTTTTCTGCCTCTTCCACCCTGCAGAAACCGTCAAAGGTCCACAAAGCCCTTTACAGCAAAGGTAAACCTGGTATCTTTCCAGTGAGCTAGCTACAGAAGAGTCAAGCTTCACTCTTTTGGTAGTGCTTTTAATTTCAATTCACCAGATTGCATCAATTTATTCCTAAAACTTTTCTGTCCTTTGATAAACCTTTCAGGTGTTCTGTTGATGTCTGCGTCTGAGATGGAGGACAGTGACATGCTGTGGTGCATCAACCACGACTCTTTCCCCTTTAAGAAACCTTTGATGGAAACTCAGGTTGGTCCACACAAAAATTACATCAAGCTGATAAAATGTCCAATCAGTTATCAAACTTTATCACAGCCTCATGGCCTGGAAAAACAACAGATAAAAACAACAAACAAGAGAACACTTAAAGAAAACTAACAGAGCACAATAAAAGTTCACAATGTACTTTCAGTAGGGTAAAAACAATGTATGTATAAAGAAAGAAGGAATCAATTGAGAGCACTTGTGCTGTGTTTTTTTAGTGCTGGGAAAGGTTTTAGGATTTTGATTCAGTGGTCATTTGTATTTTTCTTTAGCTTTCTGGTTTCAATTTTAGCTTATTTTAAAAATATTTCCATTAGTCGCTTTCTTTTATTTCTTAATTTTTTTCTTTTTTAGAAAATGCCTGGTTTTAATTCAGTTTGTATTAGTTAAAGCATTTTAAATATTTGTCATGGCAGTCCAAAGGTTTCAGTAAAAGCAATCACTTTAAGGACACCTTGTAAAATATAGTTTTAACATGAAGAAACGCTTTTAAGATGCTCACACAAAATTGATGCAAAAACCCTTGTAACTTTGTTTTATTGTATTTGGTTTTGTAAATACACAATGCAGTCTCTGTTTTCATTTTTAAGTAAAGTCTGTTATTTTAGTTAAAACTTTTTTGAAGCATTTTACTTTTTGTTGTTTTGTAAGTTTTCTTAAACTTTAACTGCCTTTTTTTTTTTTACCCCGATCCAAAATGCAACAGTACACCTAACTTATCCTTTTTCTGTCTACAGATGATGTCCAATGTCGATGGTCACACTTGGGCTATTTGTGCCCTGAATGAGGAGAGGCCAAGCAAGATAGTTACTCCTCTGAACAAGGATCTCATTCCCATCACAGATTCACCTGTGGTGGTCCAGCAGCATAATATCTCCCCACAGAAGTTTGTCCTTCTTTCTGCGAAGGTAAAGACCACTGCCAGTGTGCAACACATATGTACAGCCTTGGAAATGTGTGACAAAGCAGAGTGTAGACAATGTATACTAAGTGTGTGCTCCTCTCTTTCCCATAGGGGAGCCATATCTTCCAAAAACTGCGGCCTGTCGATCAGCTGCGCCACCTGCTGGTGAGCTGTGCAGGAGGAGAAAGTGAAGACGTGGAAAGATTCTTCAAGCTGCACAGGGTACAGGACATATAAATCACTATTTTTCCTCTCATCATGTCCATTGTGTATTACGCAGTATACTGAGGTTGTTTTATTCTCTGCAGGAAGAGCAGGCTTGTGCCACAGCACTGATCTTGGCTTGTTCCACTGCTGCATGTGACAGAGAGGTTTCACAGTGGGCCACCAGAGCCTTCTTCAGGTCAGAAAACTTAATTTATATATGTGTGAACAAATTCAAAGTACTCTTCACTTAAACACTGCTTAATTTTGACCCTGGTATTTTTTTCTATTTAAACATTTTTTTCACTGCAGGCATATATTACACTTTGAAAACGAGGAGCAACTTCAGCTTTAAAATAGTATGTTGATGTTATTCATTGCCAGACGGCTTAATGAAGATAGTTAAGGAGGGTTCAAGGCAATTCTTCTTAAACAATGACTTTCTCATCCACCAAAACATTGTCCCAAGACCTGTCAGATAGACATATGTCTGTTGGTAATAGCAGCTGCTTCAATCAAAACATGCACATTACTTCATGCAGTTGGGCTTATATGTGATCTGCGTATGTTCTCTCTACAAATGAACCCAACCTAAATCAGACAAAAAGTAGACCAACACCCACCTTTTCAAGTCAGGGTTCATACAGATCCTTAACAAGTCTTATAAGTCTTAAATTTAATTTTTGTAATGGAGGGCCTTAGAAAGTCTTTAAAAGTTTTATTTTTACTTGTTAGAGGTCTTACATTTGATGCCACTATGATTAGGACTGGATTTGTCAAGTTTGTTTGATGCATCTGCTTTCCCATGGCTGCATCTCTTTTCTGCTCTTGGGGAAAAATGTGCCTTCATATCCCACTATTTAATAAAATTTAGCTTGGCTCAGTCAATTTAGTTACACTACACTCTGGCTACGTTCACACTGCAGCCCTTAATGCTCAATTCGGATTTATTGCTCAAATCCGATTTTTTTGTTTGGCTGTTCAGATTACGCCTTTAAATGTGGCCTGTCTGCAGACTGCGATGTGAACAGCTCACGCTTCAGAAGTGACACGCATGCTCAGTTGAATATTAATGACATCACGCACAGAACGGTGTGATGAGGGCAACAAACACAGACCAAAAATGTGCTTTACAATGCTGGAGAAATTTGTTCTCATAACGCAGAACCTAATGTTACAGCAGCTCACCGTGAGTGAGCTCTTATTAAAGTAATTATGGGTATATTTTATTTCTTATGAACCTAAAGGCGGCTGCTTTTTCCCGTCGACCCCTGCCGATGAGAGATTGTTGCTGGAGAGAAAAACAGCTCAGAGCCATAGTGCGCTGAACAGGTGAACAGAGGCGAAAACTTAGTTTTATCATCTGTTCTGATGTTTCTTAGTTTGTCTGAGAGCAGATCAGACAGGAGCAGACTGTTCACTGACTGACGCTGTCTCGTAGAAACACACAGTAGCGCGCAAATGCACACGGATGAGATGGTCAGCAGTGGATCATCAGTGTCTTTCCGCGCCCTGTAAACTGTTATTTTAGCCTGATAAATTCATTAAAACTGTTGGTGCAGTGTTAGTAAACTAAGTTTATCAGATATCATAATACAAACAGTGTAAAGATGTATGATTAATTCACGTTTATTGTTTATTGTGCATGTAATGGAGACATCAGTCGATCGCCCCAGCGCTCTCTGTCTTTCTCTTGTCACTCCCCCTTTTATGCATTTTTTAATCATGCTTGTAGAGGGAAAATCAACTAAAACTCTTTATTTTAGGAAAAAATGGTATAAACTTTGTAATAATCATGTCTATATATTAACCTCTCATTATGTTTTGGTCATGAAGTGACTCTGAAAAAATTTGAATCAAGGTAAATTGCCGACCCCTGCTCTAGAATGACGTCAAAGTCACATTGAATGCGACCTGGCTGTTCAGACCGCGGTCGCATTCAAGAAAATCAGATACGTATCTGATTCAGTACCACATTTGAAAGTGGCCTGAATCTGAATCGAAAATGTCAGATTCAATGTGACTTGTGCTGTTCACACTGTCAAAAACAAATCAGATACAGGTTACATTTGAGCCAAAAAATCAGATTCAGGTCACTTTTGACTGCAGTGTGAACGTAGCCTCTGACAAATTCCTTTTTGACATGCAAGAGTAAAGTTTCATAAACCACAATTTGTATGATTGCAGTTTGTTCTGCAGTGCAACAAGTTGTCTTACTTCCTCAGCTGTGGTCTTAAAAGTCTTGAATTTGATCATAGAAACTGTGTATCAATCCTAAAGGCGCTGCTGGGGTCGTTTGATTAACACCAGGGTTGGATTGGCAGTTTTCACACCAGACTCAAGTCCATTTCAACCAGATCAAACAGTTTAACACCCTTTGTCGTGATTTATACAAACATAAAGTGCTGTGTGTTTTATTTTCACGATTAGATATGGAGGAGAAGCACAGATGAGGTTCCCTGCAGCCATGACGTCTCCCAGTACAGTCGGACCTGTGATGAGCTCTCCAGCTCCAGGTAGATAAATATATATATGATCCACCTGGCAGAACATTGCCTTTGATAATAATGCCATTAAATATGAGTTTGGATCTTTCCTCAGGTATCGTGCCTCCAGCTTTGGCCACACCTTTTGCACCCATGCACACCGGCTCTGCCCCCATCACACCCATGTCTGCTGGCCCAGAGGTGATCTTCTCAGGGAAACACAACGGCATCTGTGTGTACTTTGCTCGCATACATGGGTATGAAAATCCTGTTGTGTTCATCACATTATGATGCTGGACTCTTGTGGGGCTGTTCTTACCGATCCTCACATCTTCCTTTTTTCTCTTGACCTCTGACAGAAATATTTGGGATGGCAGCCTCGCTGTTGAGAAAACGATAAGCAAAGGAAGCCAGGCTGTCACTATTGTGAGTATTAAATTCAAACAAGATATTTTTTTAATTGAAGACTTGATGGTAAATGCTTGTTTTTTATGATGCCAGCGGTGATAAGAGCAGTCACTCTTCTATGTTTTTCCCTTCAGCTGGAAAGCAGCGTTAGCGTGTCAGATCTTGAGTCAGTTCTCCTGGAGCTCTGCGGGTTGCAGGAGTTCCTTGATAAAAATTCTCAGATCAGTCCATCTTCTCTTGGTTCTGCAAGGTGAGATATTCTACTCTGCTTATTACATCTTACAAAGACATGATCAATATGTTAAATCTTAACCTATTGTTCAGAAAACAATAGGCAAACACAAACAAGACTCTGGAAAGCACAAACCACTCAGCATAAACAAGACATCACCACTTGCTTGGCACTTTTTTTTTAAACTGAGTTGTCATTTTGATCTAACAAAGTCCCCACCAGGTGTATTTGCTAAATCATATATCACTGTTGGCAATATAGGATTTTTACCATCATCCGATACACCAATATTTCCAAACTTATTATCACTAATACCGATATTGTGTCAAGAGATCAAGTCTCTTCTTTACTAAAAATTGGCCTTTCCTTTCATGGTTTCTTACAGTCCATCTGAGTTTGAAACAGATATGAAGCAGGAAAACAATATTTTCCTTTTTAATAAATTATGCTTTTGATTTCTAAAACTTGATTTTCACTGATGAGGAGATAAACATCATGGTACAGTTGTATATTTTGCCAGTATTATTGACAATATATGGGATATATCTGGCCACTTTTTATGGTCAAAATATTGGCTGTAAATACTGGCAAAAGTTTTCATATCTGCCTATATTGATATCAACTTTTTAGTCAAATATCGGCCTATGCCCATGTTGGTCTGGTACTTGTGCATCCCTTGTTACTTGTGGAGTAGAAACTACTTATGTTTACAAGGGCTGGGCAATATAGCCTAAAAATAACAAGTCACACTTTCACACAAAACTTGATTTTCCCATTTTGGGAGATTTGTTTTTCTTTTAAAGAACTAAAAGAAACTACAAATGTCAGAGTTTACATGCATTTTGAATTATTTTTATAGAAATATATCAAAAAGAAGAACCAGATTTCCCTCTTACAATTAAAATTAATGCTGCAATTTTGTCATAGCGTAGTCTGAAGGCTTGCATACTTTTACCCTGAATGCACCACTATTTACAGAACAACAGCATCTGGCTCTTCTATAGTTATTTAATCCCATTTTAAAAAGCCCAGCAATATGCCTGTGCAAAAATGACAGGCCGTACTATTTTACAGTTTGTGAATATTGTCAGTATTTCTCTTTGAATAATGCCATAACTTTCCGGTTGTTATTATTTATCTGTTGAAAGGAAATGTAGGGTAGGGTGTTAACTGCAGGGGATGTCAAAGTAACAGCAGATTAAGTCAAGAAAAAAAAGATTAATGATTTAAATTTTTAAATTGTCAGCAGCCAAAAGCCAAAGTGATGGATTAAATCGATTATTGGCCTGGCGTAATGTCTATTTCCCATCTGAAATCTGGCTGAAAATTTAAGATTTATCAACACTTGTCTGAGTTTATCAGCAAACACCTGCCATGATCAGAGACGTGAAGCAAACCTTAAAGAACAAACTCTTAAATTTGATTATAATGGGTATTTTGCCACTCAAAGAAAAACCCAAAACGTCTTTTCATTCTCATTTAATATAATCTTCACATTGTGAGTGCCTCCTTTGTGAAGGTGGAAGCACCAAAAGGACCCGTGTCTGCAGGACACTCTGGTGCTGTCCAGTCGTATTCCCCTGCTGTCCTGACTAACATCTGCTCTGCTCTGTTAGCTTCAGCTCCCCTGCCAACTTGCAGCAAAGGCTGCTGGGATTTATGCGCCCTGATGGAGCCAACTCTCAGCAGGTCCAACAGGAGCTCCAGAGGAAATATCACAGTGAGTTACGAGTGCAGGTTTCCACGTTATACTTGTCATGAGAGATTAATAATACAAAAATATCAGTGATAATTCACTGCTCTGACCAAACTGAATGAAAGTCTTTATCTTACATTCCTGTGTGTGTTGCCTCTTTGTTTTTGTCTTTGTTTCCAGCCAAGGCTCAGGTGTATGAGAAAGTGTCCCTGCAGGGCATCCAGCAGTTGGTGCACCGCTCTCATCAGACTCTGGCTCTCTGGAAGCTGCTCTGTGATCATCAGTTTAGCCTCATTATGTCTGAGCTACCAAAGGTACCTGTGCGCACAAACACTCAGCTGCATGTGATGAATGTTCACCTTTTTGTTTACCTGCTGTACACTGTCGGCCCTCATTGATCAGTCTGCTGCTCTTCATTCATTTTTTAGGAGTTTCAAGAGCAGATGAAAGTAGCCAGTTTTAAGGATGTAGTGATCCGGGGTAAGGAGCTTTCTGGGGCGCTCATCACTGCTCTCATTAATGTCTACATCAAAGATAACGCCTCTGTGGACGGCATCAGCAACCACCTGAGAGACATCTGTCCTCTGCTGTACAGCAGCGACGATAATGTTTGCTCAAAGGTATAAGCATATGCTGTTATTTTTACTCCCTGATGTAAAGAAAGAGAAAACGTTAAATTATAGCAGGTGTGGTTATATGTGTCAGTTCTTATTGCTGCCTCATGGGTTTGCCATTTTTGTTTTTTTTGATGTCTTTGTACTTTTTCATGATTTTGCCTCAAGATCAGTAAAACACATTGATTTAATGTTATTGATTTGTGTGTCTTGATGTTAAATTTGTGGCATTTGTCTTCCACTTAGGCTAATGAGCTGCTGCAGAGCTCCAAGCAGATTCAGAATAAAGCAGATAAAGAGAGAAAACTGAGGGAGTCTCTGCAGCTGTACCAGCAGATCAGCCAACACACAGACCTGCCGCTCGTCTGCTCCCAGTACAGGCAAGGTAAGGACATAGAATAACTACATCCACTGTGTAGATTAGTTCGCTGATCTGTTTGTTTTTGACACGAATGTTTTTTGGCTGCCACAGTGCGATTCTATGAGGGAGTCCTTGAGCTGTGTCTCACAGCAGCAGACAAGAAGGATCCACAAAGACTGGGACCTCACTTCTACAAGAATGGAGAGCCAGAGGACGACAGATTGGGACAGCAGGCCTTCCAGGAAAGGTAACACAAGAAATGAAAAGTGCAATTTTATCATCATCACGGTGCAGGTTTTTGCAGTGAAAGTCCTGCACAATTCTGAATTTCTTACTACAATGATGGAAATGAATTCTGTGCAGATGAACAGCGCCTCCTCACACAGCTTGAAAACACCTGAAGTGCTCTCATGAATTTTATTCAGTTAGATTAAACTCCAATAAGCTATTAGCTACCCTCAGAGTATTTTACAGATTTAAAATAAGATGAAAAATGTCAGAAACAGATGTTTATGTACTCTTCATATTTTTATTACAATATCAGCTAAAAGTGTCCAGAGAGCACAATCCTCCGCCAATGCATTTCTGACATTTTTAGCCAAGTTATCATTCAAGTTGTAGAAAACTGCCCTATCACTCAATGTTAACAAATCCGTAGAAACATTCTTGATCTGCATCTGGATTGGCATCGCCACCAAAATCCAACCGCTTCTTCCTTGCGCCGTGACCAACATTCCCTGAAAATTCAGTCAAAATCTGTTGAACTTTTTCAGTTATCTTGCTTACAGGTGGACAAATGCCAGCATAAACATAACCTCTCTGAAGAAGATCAAAATAGGGATTGGAATTGAGGGCTGGTTCCAGTTGAGATGATCCCAGCTCGTTTGAGGCATCAGGAGCATTTGACTTAATGCTTAAAGCTGGGGAATGCAACTTGGACGAGACTGCAGTGGAAGCAAAGTCCTCCATGGTTGTGCTCAAAGCCACACCCGTTCACTTGTGCACAACCAGTCCACTGTGTTTGTGTGCCTTTAGCTGCCATTAGCATCATGCCAGTGTAATGCATTTGCAGCCACAATAGAGCTGCATGTCCGTTCATAAAATTCACATTATCTGTACAACTAAACCTCACCTATATAAAACAAGCACATATACCTTAATAGAGGATCCAATATGAACGCTGAGCCCTGATTGTCTGAAAAGTGGGTGTCCCTTGCTAGATTTTCTAAAGGCTTAATACAGAGCAAGGAGGCAAAGATGCCTACTGATCTCTCATGTGGCCTCTGTAATTAGATGTTGTCATGCAATTATATTTTTTAGGCCAGTTAGACAAAATGACATCCTGCAGCTTTAAGCTCTCCCAAGAGCCAGTCAGAATGACAACAACAAAGGAGTTGAGGAAGTATTCGTGGCAGACAGGGGGTTACTTTTACACAAAATGGTGTAACAATTCAGCAATGTCTGTGACTGTGTTTAAGCAAAGATGGAAACATTAGCAAACATGCTGTAACACATGTCACTGTAGCATTGCGCTAGATATCAGGAAAGTCGTGTTTGACGTTGTTAACATATAACATTAACTTTTCCACATAGGAAATCCTAATGAATCAATAAGAGAATAATTGATAATCAGTTCCTATCCCTAATCATAAACCAGTGTTGTCCATCACAGTTTTTGCTCATGTAGTTCATACCTAAGATAAAATAGACTTTATGTTCAGAATATTCAATTGTGATTGAGAGATTTAAACCTCATAGTCTATTAAGAACTTGCTGCATGTGTTTAAAAGAACTGCCTTTAGTTTTTCATATCACATCACATATCACAGAAAGATGAGGTAGTGCATTGTCACAGTATTTTGAGTATTGAGCCCTACTGAACATATCTGTTTTATCAGTTATCAAGTGTTCACACCTTAATGTCATAAAGACTTGCCCCTAAAATGGGAACAGGGAGTGGGAACAGCAGTATCAGTATTATTGTATTGTCAAATGTTTGAACACTTTCAGTGATACCTTTACAAAACTACGTTCTTTGCTTTTTTTGATCGAAAGTATTAGAAATGTTTTTAATTGGATCTGTTGTACAATACAAGCGTAAAAGATTGATATTTGAAATGAATGAATAAAAAAATTGTAGGCAAAGTCTTGCACACTGTCCAAATATCACAGAAACATGATGTTGATAATGTTGATTTAGCCAAAACCATTCTTTTCTGGATCATCTGAATCAATTACTTGCCGTTTTATCCTTGCCCTGGACTTTTGTAGTGTTGCAGTGGCATTAAAGCAGGACACTAAATATCTATTTAAGGTAAATACCACCAACATTCATCTGCCATCTCTCCACTCCAGACTGTCTTGCTATAAGTGCATCACAGACACCATGCAGGAGCTGGTGAACCAGAGCAAAGCGGCCCCTCAGTCTCCCAGCGTCCCCAAGCAGCCTGGGCCTCCCGTCATGACCTCTGATCCCAACATGCTCAGCAACGAGGAGGCTACAGCTCATGTAAGGAAGAAAGGGACAGCTGGTGCTTGTGTTGTGACAGCAGTATACACGATCTGCATTATTAATGAAAATATGGCCATCTCTTTGTAGTTTGAGCAGATCCTTGGACTGGCCCAGAGGTCTCAGGACGAGCTGTTTCACATCGCCCTCTACAACTGGCTGATCCAGGCTGACCTGACTGACAAGCTGCTTGAGGTAATGTGTCTCTAAGTCCTGGTTGATCTATCGTTTCTTTATTTAGAATCTTTAAACAGATGCATTCATTCAAAACTGCCAGGATATTATTTGCCAACAAGTCATTTGTATGAGTTTAATGAATTGAGACCCTGTCTAGATGTGTGAAGAAGAAAGGGTACGTGATTATCTTCAAAATAAAACAATTAATTAATTATTCACTTGTTATTGTGGATGCTGTATCAGTGTTAGAGTAACTATGTCACTTCTCTGGTTTAAAGATGTAGTTGATTAACGTTTTTCCAGAATTCCTGGGATTTGACGTTTAAATTTTCTTTGTTAGTTTGTAATACATATGAAATGTATGATTAAAAGCTACAGGTATGTACATATAGTAACTAATTTAAGACAAGTTGATTTTTCCTCTTCTGATATTAGTGACATACAAAAATAAAAGGAGACATCTAAAAAAAGACACAACTAGAACAAAAATACAACATAAAAATCAGGAAATTAAGCAGAAAAGCTGCATGAATTGATTAAAATCCAGTGAATAAATGTTTTCTTTATTTTCTTTTTTTAATGGTCCAGTTAATCAACTGTGTCCTGTGCTTGATGCTTCCAACTTGAATAAAAATCACATGAAATTGAACAAACTGATGTAGCCAATGATTTAGCTGTAGTTACAGTTATGTGAGGGGCAGGTTGTATTTCTGTTTTGTTAATTTTTCGTCTTTTGTTAGTACTGCTCTCCTGCTTGTTTTTTTGGTCTGTAGTTAATCATACCCTTGGTTGAATGTGGTCCTCTTTTTACTGTGCTCTTTAGGTCAACTCTCCGTACCTGGAGGAACACTTGATGCATATGATCAAGCAAGACCAGAGTAAGGTGCACAACATGGACCTGCTTTGGCGTTACTATGAGAAGAACAGGAACTTTGGCAAAGCAGCTCATGTGCTGGCCCGTCTTGCTGACATGCACAGGTTTGTTCGCAGTAACTGAATAGTCGGTGGAGTTCTTTTAAGTAGAAGAAATATTTGGTTTTCAAACAAGATTAGACTATTTTTTGTTTTGTTATAGTTAAGTAAAGACATGATAAGAAACTTCTGATTTCTCCAACCATGCAGCACAGAGATCTCTTTAAAGCAGCGTTTGGAGTACATCGCCCGGGCAATCCTGTCTGCCAAGAGCTCCTCTTGTATCTCAGCTCAGGCGTCTGATGGAGAGTTTCTTCATGAGCTGGAAGAAAAGATGGAGGTTTGTTGTCAGACTCACTGCAGTCACAGACATTTGGCTTGATCAATCTATAAAATTAAGCATGATTACCATTCCATTTTTGTTTTTCCTCTTCCCAGCTGGTGCGCATCCAAGTCCAGATTCAGGAGACACTAATTAGACAGTATTCCCATCATCCCTCTGTGAAAAATGCCGTCTCTCAGTTGGACTCGGAGCTCATGGACATCACTAAGGTAACACAAACCGTCAAAACCAGGAGTATGTCTGTTTAGTGTGGAATAAAAAGTAATACTTAGAGTTTTTATTTTTACTGACAGGTCGTATTTTATTTTTAGCTATGTTTTTGTGCAGAGGAATGGAAATGGTTGTCACAATACCAGAATTTAAATTTTTGATTTGATTCTACTTCAAAACCGGTTTGATACCACAATAACGAAAATAGAAGTCTCAGACATCCATTATTGGTAGACTCTTCTTTTTTAATTGTAAAACCATGTAGAAAACCCCCTACAAGCTAAATTTACATAAACATCTGCAACATTCTCCTGTATTGTTGCTTTTTTCAATGACCTACATATCTAATAATAATTAATGGAGCGAGTGAGAGGGCTGCTTTAAAGCTACTTGTGTTGCATCGATGAATGAAAGATGTACAAATACCTCTGAGAAGTTGTCTGACTTTTACCAGGACACAGGTTGAGTCCCATTCCTTGGTTCTTCCTGCTCAGATGCTGATTGAAGTCACAAAGCAAAGAAACAGGATGTGCGAGTGGGTGCTACTTTGAAAAAGTGGGGCAAACCCACAGCATTTTAAAGGAGGTGGGAAAAATCTTTGGAAAATGGATGAAGGATAGATTGAAGTTGAATAAATAGCATGTAGTCACTCATAGTGCATCTCCAATAATCACATGACCTCAAGCTTTAAAATAAAAAATGCTGAGCCATTTAAATTTCTTCCTCATTCGTTCAATCAAGTGGAGCTAAAGAGCCCATAATTTGTCTGAACTCAGGTTGATACACTTGAATCAATGACTGCTATAGTATGCTCACGATCACGAATGTTAAAAAAAATCCTCCAGTTTTCATACACCGAGTACCCCTGAGCCAGCTGTCTGAGGTGCTCGGCTGGAGCCCCTGCCCCTCCCTTCCCCATGTGGGTTCAGTCCTCTGATTGGTTGACCGGTGTACTCTCTGGAAATTGGTCAGGTTAGCACTGCTCAGGTCCATGTTGTCAATAACTCTTAATTCATTCTATAGTGAATGCTCTACCCACTTTGAGACATTGAAACAATGGTAGGACGTCATACCAGTAGGCCTATTTTGGGAGTTGGCTGTTGGGAGAAGAAGCCATTTTAGGCAGCTACTGGCACTGTAAACAGGGAAAAGGAAGAAGTCCTGATGCTGCAGCCTTTTTGTCTTGTTGATAGAAGAACCTGTCACATGGAGGACACGTGAAACACATTAGGGGGCAACTGAAAAAGCATTGGGCTCTTTAGAATGACCTTATTTTACTAGTTTTAATAGATTTCAAGTGTTTTAAGGCTTGAACAGTTTAATTATCAAATATGAATATTTAGAACTAATAACAAATTATGTTTAAGAAGCGTAAATATTTTTTTAAATGAAATTTTACGTTTTCTTTTTTTTGGGTCTCACCCCTGATAAGAATGCCTTTACAATATAACAGAAAATAGTATAACACAAAAACTATTAATAACCTTAAATTAAACTAAGCATTTTCACGAATCAACTCTTAAGATTAACTGAGAAAAGAGTAATAGAACTAATAAAAAAAACTAAACTGGAATTAAAAATGGGAAAGTTAAACAAAAATATTAATCCTGAACTTTTTCACCTTGAGTTTTGATCATTAAAAAAATGTAAACCCACCCATCATTGTCCAGAACTTTTTTTTTTTTTAACATGGTATCAAACAAGTTTTGATATAATATGACAATTACTGCTAAATTTGATTGAAAAAAAAATGATAAAAATAATAAATATATTTAAAAAAAATAAAATTTTATGTGCACATTTTTACCAAACATCTTAATAGGAGTATGAGGCCCGGTATCTATTATTAAGTCATTTTTTTTCCCATCCCTAACTGGCCTTTATATTTTAAAAAATGTAAGAATAGATGATAAATTAAAATTCAATACAAAAACTTTAATCCTTTTCAGCTCTACGGGGAGTTTGCCGACCATTTCAAACTGTCTGAGTGTAAGCTGGCCATCATTCACTGTGCGGGACACTCTGACCCCATCCTGGTGCACTCGCTGTGGCAGGAGATCATGGAGAAAGGCAAGAGAAACACCTCACGGCTCTTTAACAGCTCAGTTTCATTGTCAGGATGTATTTTGGTGATGTTTGTTTTGTCTGATCTAGAACTGGGAGACTCTGTGGCCATGAGTGCAGTGGACAGGATGAGGTCCCTCAGTCTGAAACTGGTCTCACTGGGGAAGATTTACGCTGGAACACCGAGATATTTCCCTCTGGGTGAGCATTTGAACCTTCCTGTAATTATGCTCAGTTTCCCTCTCGTTAAAGATTTCCACCTCACTGTTTTCTATTTTAATAACAGTGATATAATTAGACTTCCCTTTTGCGTTGTTTGTGGCGGTGTGACTCAGGAGAATGAGTCTGCAGGGTGATGGTTGATTATTCTTCCATTTACAGTGGCCTGTTCATACATGTGCTCTCTGTGGAGGATTTATTGGTTTTATTTACATCCTGCATGCTCAACGCAATGAAGACATTAAGTTGAGTAATTTTAACACATGTTGATGTGTGCTGTGATTTTAGAGTTTCTGGTGAAGTTTCTGGAACAGGAAGTGTGTCGACTGAACTGGGATGTGGGTTTCGTAACCTCTACGATGCAGGAGATCGGAGTCCAGCTTCCTCGTCTCCTGGAGGTCTATGACCAGCTCTTCAAAACACGGGTATGAAAGCCTTAATTTAAAGCTGTTATTTATTTAGAAAATCTGTGCAACAACATGGAATTAAACAACTCACTGATGTCTTCAAAATAAGTCTTCAGTATTCCAGTTTGTCCTCCTCGTATGACTTTTATCTATTTGCCTTATTACCGTGTTCAGCTAATTTCATTTTATTTACGTTTCATTCACTCAAAGTGCGCAGCCCTCGTGGGTTTATAAGACACAGTGAGTACAATCTGAGTGATTGTTTTGTAATCATGCAACCCAAGGAAATCAACAACAATGAAAGAATGCACAGCCACATCCCATACACCGTCATAGAAGAGACTGTAAAACAAGAGATGAATTTTAGTTTATTTCACCAAACTTGCACTACAAGCAAGCTTCGTCCTCCACAGGAATGGCATTAAACGTTTCTAAATTATGGGTTCGATTCCCTAATAAATCAGGGTTCCCACACGTCCTGAAAAACCTGGAAAATTATTGACAAATTTTCCAGTCATGGAAAACATACGGAAAATGAGGAAAAAAGTAAAATGTCCTGGAAAAGCTTGAACTTTCCTGGAAAATTATTTATCTTCCTTCTACCTTGTTAGTGAACAAAAATCAAACATAGGAAATGAAGTAAAAATGTACTTGGTAGCTAATGCACACTTACCCATAAAATACGAGTAGATAAAAAAATTCTAGTTAAGAAATAAAATGGAAAAACTCAAAACAATGGTGACTAAAAGAAATAATAAAAAATGTCAAAAATAAAATTCAGGCTCCTTAAACAGTAAATCAACTAAATATATTTATAAAAAAGCAGAGTAAATAAAGATAAAGAACAAGTATAAACCATAAATGTGTAATAGTAAGGCGCTCCATAAAAGCCAAACTAAAAAAAATCGCTTTCAGACAATGTTCATGCCCAGGAGTTTGAAATAAATACATTTTAAGTTCAATATGATATGGTGGAGCTAGCAAGAGATATTGGTCTTCAACCTTTAAAAATGTTTTGGAAAAGTCCTGGAAAATGAGTTCTAGAAAAGAGTGGGAACCCTGTAAATGCAATAGTACACTGAGGGAACTGTCTTTTGTTAAATTGTTCTCATAGCAGGACCCTGCACTCCTTTTATTCTTTGAGTCTGTAAGTTTGTCATTTTTAGTTTACACCAAATAGCAACACCCTATTTTTCTTTGTACATGACAAATCTTTCCTATATCATAAGGTAACCTGTGTTAAAAAATAAATGACATATCACTCAAATAAAATACAGATTTCAACTCCCTGGCTCAGGGATGAAAATGAAAATATCCCAAATGAAACTCTCTGATCAGTCGGTTCCAAAGTCAGAGCTTTTAATATTAAACATCAGAAATACATCCTATGCAAAGGTGCTGGAGTTTTCTTTATTTAAAGTGGTACTAGAGAAACACTTAAAATAATTTTCCACTTTTTTAAGCGGCATATGGAAAGGCAGAAAGGCATTTTAAATTAAATAAAGAATTTAAATCTAGGTTCATTTGATCAGAAACATGACTTTGATTTAGACTCTCTGACAACAGAAATGTTAAAGTATCCCTTCTCTTTAAGCAAAAATGATTAACATATTTTAATTTTGGGGTTATCTAAGTGGTGCTGATGCAAAACAAGAGAGGACATACTCAGACAGCGCCCCTTACTGGTTAAATGGACTACTGCATCACTTTTTTTTTTTGTTGGTAAATTGATCTAAATTGTTCATGTTTGCATTAACATTTTTATCCCAGTCTGAGTTATCAGTTATTACATTTTCACTAAAAAGCAGTTTTAACCTTTAATTCATCATAAATCATCATTTGAACAAATTAATGTAAGCAATCATGTATTTATTTATTTATTCATTTATAAAGAAAAAAGTATATTAGGTAACTTTCAAACAAGTTAATGCACCTTAATGTAGCCCAAAAGGCTAATTTTCAAAGATGATCATTCTGTCAGATCATGTTGAGCATGTTAGAGTAATTTTATCGAATAAACTAAGGTTCATAAGAAAGAGAGTATTATCATAATAATAATAATAGTAAAACTTAAAATACACACATTCAGTACAATATTCACAAGTTATATATTATACCAAATTTTTATGATTACAGCAGTAAGTGTTTGTCATGGTAATGTCATAGGTGCCTCTCTATAAACCATTACTTAACATTTTACTTATCACTTGTTTATTTATTGAATTAAGCATCTAAGTTTCTTTTTTAATTTGCCAACATCTTCCCATAGGATCCATGTTGGCAGCGAGTGAAGAAACCTCTCCACCTGGTGGAGTGTATCCACGTGCTTCTGTCAGGATACGTGGACGATCCCAGCAGAGTACCAACCTATGACAGGTGAGCTCTGTCTGCGCAGCTGCTTGAAACCTGGAGTTGGTACTTCACAGAATAAAATGTTTACAGCTCCAGAAAAAATACAGAAAAATGTCTTTTCTTTGGTTTCACTTTTAAAGGGGTTTAGTTTGAACAAAATCCACTATTTGTTTGTTGTATGCTGCATTTCTTCCAACTTTAAAAGGCACAGTCATTTGGTAGTTTATTTGCAGAAAAGGACACGTGGCCATGGAGAAAAGTTTTTAAGATGTTTAAGAACTCAACAAAAAGAAGTCTCTTAATTTTTTAGCATCAAATTGTAAATAATTAACTTACCAAGAGTTAAGAAATCAATATTTGGTGACATGTTTTTTTTTTTATAATAGTCTTTTAGAAATATTTTAGGGACCCTTTGAAATATTTCCTACACCAAACAATGAATGACAGCCGTTCTCTTCAGGTGTTTGTTGAAACTCTTCTTCAATGTGGACTGCTCAATTTTGTGCACCAGCAGTGGCACAACACCACCCAACACCAGTGTGAACTAATGGTGGAGAGCATGTCATGACACATTAAAGAGCTTTACAACACTTCAAAATAAAGAGATCACGACAAAACAGGATTTATTCTTCTTTTATTTTTGGCTCACATTAACCCCATCTGGAAACAAATGTGGTATCCTGCTTTAGTGTGAGAACATCCCTCGTTTTACCTTATTGCTACTGCAGATCAAATCCCAAACTTTTGCTGAAATTGATGTTGGATTATGTAACTTATAGTCCATGGGAGAGGATGAACTCTTAAAACTCATGATTCTTTCATCATATTTTGATGAAAAGGAACATTTTGATAACAGTGCTTCCTGCGAAGAGGATTAAGCTCTGATTTTGATCAAACAAGGACTTTTTTATTTGGTATGTTATCCTCTGTCATTCAGAGCCGCTACACTCAGGCACCAAAAGATAGAACGCCCTCTTTGTTCGTCCAGTTTGATGTGAAGTAATTCTTACATGGTCATTCTTCTGGGATACATTATGGGGTTAAATAGACTTTTCATCACAAACACCAAGTGTAGGAGGTTCTTGTTTTAAGAAAAGTTTCACAGACTTTAAAGTTTCTGTGAAGAAACAATCGATTTATTGCAGCTGTAGCTGCTTTCCGTAAGCTGGGACTTTTGAAGGTTTTTGCTTAATTAAAAAACAAAAACCAGTTGGTGACAATGCATGAAAAATACAGTTGGGACAGTTGTGCTTGTGCTGTCTAGACACAATTGTGTTCTACTTTGTTGATCTGTCTTCATTTTTTCCGCAACATTTTGAACTCATCATTTGGTGTGCTCCATATGTTCTTGGCTCTTATCGGGTTTTTCCTGCTGTACAGCACTTTGGCTCAAACTCTGTTTGTATTTAAAGTGCTCTATAAATAAAGTTGACTTGACTTGACTTGACAATGGATCAAACATTAATAAAACAGAAATACTGTATCCTGTTACTGCTGTTGTGCTGCAGTCAGCACAACGGCTTTAAAATACTTTAACTGAAAACCTTCAGTGCTCTTCTGGATGTATTTTATAGAAGAATCATGTAAGTGCAACATGCTCTAAAAACTTGAGACAGTTTATTCAATCCTTCTCTTTGGTTAAAATATTAATGAAGTTTAAGTTTTCACACTTTTTGATACCACTGATCATTTAAGTAATTTAGATTTCATCATCTAAACAAATTATGTTTGTTCTTAAAAGGCTCAAAAAGTCTTAATTTTGAGTTTTTGGAGGTCTTAAGTTTTAGATGGCATGTTGTCTGAGATCTGATCAGGCACCTAGATAGTGTTTAATTTATTCATGGGTTCTCCTTGAAAAAAGAAACAGTGTTTTTTTTTTTGTTAAACAGTCCGGCCTTACTGCCACTATGTTTGTAAGAGCCTTGGCTAACGTGTTAGTTTCCTTTATTTTAGACGTCGATTCACCAACGTTTGTCTGGACAACATCTGTGGATACCTGGTGGAGCTGCAGTCTCTGAGCCCAAACTCTGCTCTTCAACAAACTATCGGAAACTTCAAGTCTCTGCAGGCGAAGCTGGAGAAACTCCACTGACCCTCGTCATGGTAGTCTTCAGAGAAGAATAGACAGGTGACCTCTGGATGTTTCACTGTTTGCCTTAATCATCAGCAAACTAATTATTTTTGTATTTAACACAGAATCTGCCACCCTTTAGCCTCAGTCTGAAATGTGTGCTTGTTTTTAAGGCACAGTGAGAGCAGGAGAGTGAAACCTTTAGAGACAAGAAGTTTTATAACTTATTTAATACATTTGTTAATTGTGAAATATGAAAAGCATGACAGGTTTTTACTGCATTGTGTGCAAATATCCTGCATCTGAAAGAAGAGATTAGGAGTTAGTTGAGTTTTCTGTGTTTGTAAAAGTATCAAATAACTAATACAGTTTTGTTTTCATACATTACAGATGCACTTGTTGCAGATTGATTTAAGATGTATTCATATAAATCCACTCGACACAATACATTTTGATTAGAGTGAATTTATTTACATTAATCTACATTTGCCTCCAAACAGTTTAACATTAGACATTGTAATTATGTACATAAATTGCCATAATGTAGTATTTTCTGCCAAAAACTTTTCGTTTTGTCTTTGTTGATTTACAGAAAACATTTTGTCCTCCTGGCTGAAACATGTAACTGTGTGTGAGTGCTTTTGTGTCTGTTTGGAACATTTTTTACTGGGAAAGTAACTGAAATTTTGGTATGAATTGGGAAAAATATAAAACACTTTTCTAAAGAAATAAATCCCATCATTGCTTTTGTGAATGAAAGTGTCTGAGGGTACTTAAATACAAAAGTGAGACCAAAGCAGATGCGTGTTAAATTTGACCAGAATGAGGGATTCAAACCTGCTGTGTGGGTTACTGTGAAGCTGCAAAGGGAGCTCTGTAATGTGTTTGTTGTCTTCACTGGTCGTGTTTACGTAATTATCTTTCATTAAAAATTGTTCTCGGGGTTTTCTACAGTCATCAAAAACTGTGCAGTAATTGCTGAAGGTCTTTTACTCCAAGTAGCTGAGCACTTAAGAACACTGTTTTATACAGTTTCAGCCTCATTATAAATAAAACATATTTTCCTTGAAGCAGGATTGATCTTTGTTAATGACTGACACACAAATGAAGTATATAAACAGAACTTAAACAACAGGAGGTAACTAAAGTCAGATCTCTTCTGTGAATGATGCATTAAACATGATTCTTCAGTCAAAATATTTTCATCCTTGGTGTACTAATATTACATTTGAGTTTAAGAGCAAGCAGGATTTGTTGTGCCTTCACATTCTTCTCACCAGTTAGACATCCATAAGTTTGCTATAACATATATAACCACTGACCACTCTATTAGGCACAGCTAACTAGCACTGGATTGGAGGCCCTTTTGCTTTCAACGCTGCCTTAATTCTTGGCATAGATTCAACAGGTGCTGGAAACATTACTCAAAGATTTGGTGCGTACTGACATGATAGTGCGTGGGTTTTCTCCAGCAGACTAAAAACATGCTCATTAGGTTGATTGGTGGCTCTAAATTGCGTGAGCGTGAATCTGTCTCTCCTAAATGGATAGGCTCCAGCCCCCGTAACCCAGAAGGGGATAAGTGGTTGAGATGATGGATGGATGGCATGATAGCATAATGTCAGTCCAGATTTTTGAATCCTCTGTTTCACCACATCCAAAAGGTGCTCTATTGGTTCTATCTGGTGACTGTGAGCTTTGAGACACGGTGCATTATCCTGCTGGAAGTACCCATCCCAATATGGGTGCACTGAGGCCTTGAAGGGATAAAAATGGTCAGCAGCAATACTCGGGCAGTCTGTGGAGTTTACACAGTGCTTCATTGGTACTAAAGGGCCCAAAGTGTGCCTTTGCCTGGCCTCAACTTCCTATTGCTGGTTTCCCCAGTGTGGTCTTCTTCTCTGCTTCAACATTCAACATGTTGTGCATTCAGGACTGGTCTTCTGAATGCCGTGGTTGTAACGTGTGATCATTTGAGCTATTGTTTCCTTTTTGTCTCACTGGACCAATCTAGCCGTTCTCCTCTGACCTCTAGAATCAACAAGGTATTTTTGCCCAGAGAACTTGCTCACTGGATATTTCCTCATTTTCTGACAATTTTCTCTGAGCCTTTAAATTCAGCAGTCTGGCACCAACAACGATGACACTTTCAAAGTCACTTAATCACCTACCTCCCCAGTTCTGATGCTCAGTTTTAGCTTCAGCAGGTTGTCTTGATCATTGCTGCCATGTGATTGTTTAGCTATTTGCATTAACTTGCAGCTGATGGGTGTACCGAATAAAGTGGCTGACGTGTGTTATTTAATTAATGCTTAGCTACTTTAAGTAAAGTGACAGTGTGACATATCTGAGTGATATGGGCTGAACAAGTGAAAAAAACAAGTCTATTAGTCAACAGAAAAATAAACACTAATGATGAAATCTATGCACACCTAAGATGTTACAAGCTAATATTGTTACTGTTGGGCACAAGCCTTCTTTATCCAAAATTGCTACTTACCAGGAAATAAAAAAACTCATCTACCACTCAATGAAAAATATTGTATTGTCCTGATTAAAAATTCTTTTTTGTACTTTGATTTGGTTTAAGTTTGTAAAACCCACTCACCAACATGGAAGGTGACCAATGGCACTATTTAATGGGAAAAAAATAGTGATATAAGTCTCTACGTTTATAAATACAAAATAAATACATAATTGAGAAAAAAAAATATCTTTTAAGACCACAAAGTCAGAAGTCAAGATACCAAGCATGTAATTTTCCAGCCTAGAAATTCATAAATGTATAAGAAAAACAAAGAAACCAGCCATGACAATTTTGAGATTATCAGGAATGAAAGTGTATTGTGTGGAAGAAAACTAAACCTGATGAAGCCTTGAATTATGCCTGCAGTTGAGAGCCTAATCAAATTCTTATTTCTTCCGGACTGACAAATGAAGAAATACCTCTGGTTTAAGTAAAAAATCATTGCACGAGTATCCTATGAAGAGACATTTAAGTAAATTGTGGCTATTATAAGAAAACAACTAAATTTGGACAAGGGGATGTCTGTCTATTTAGAGCTACTGCACACTAGACAGAAACAAGACAAAATCTATTAGATTCCAACTTACAGATTAAAAAAAAACAACAACATTTTTCTCATAAATTTATAAACTTGAACACAATAAGCAACCGGTTATGCCATAAACAATAAGTGGAAGTTAAAAGGAGAAGATTAAACTTTAAAGGGAATTAGACTTTAAGATAAAAGATTGGGTCTTTAACCGGGTGGCCAGTTCAAGACCCAAATGAAACGTATCGGGACGTTTGTTTGCAATATGGGGAGATGCAAGCTGACTGCTTGAGGCACTGCAACCCGGCAGCTGGAGGGTGTCCTTTGCTTCCGGAGCCTTAGAGGTGTAGGGCTTGCACCCTTGCTCCCTTAAACTTCATGGCACGTAAACCTCTGTGAGGAATTCGTCTTAATGTTGCTGGTGGTGCAGACAAGTCTTCAGGACTGATGAATGGAGAAATACATGTGCTTCAACCCTGACTTGTAACATAGTCAGAAATGGAAGTGATTGGGTTCCTAAAGATCATTTAAAGTCTTCATTTTCACTTTTGAAATTAAATGGGAAAAAGCGTTGAAATACAAATTAGTACATTTTAAAAGTCTTGAATTTTAAAAGACTTGTGTTTTTATGGAATTTGTTTTGGGGCTATTTCAAGTGCTGCTTCAGAAAACACCAGGAAATATGCTGTGGCAGCAAAGTGACGCTTTTTGTATGAAAAATTATTCCTGCCAGATGGGACAAAAGGATAAGGGGAGAAAGATCTCTTTTCAAAAAAATGTTTAATTATGATGATCAGAACCAAGTCATCCCCCTCTTGATAGTTTTTTCTCCCCAGCCTGTGCCTAATACTCCCCCGCACTCATGGCCCACAGTGAGCATTGAAAAGTTCTCTGTCCACATGACAGTGCTGTCACGTCTTTTATGTGTCTCTTTTTTCCTCTCCTTGGGCAGTTATGTGACAATATCTTATTACATTATTTCTTGCTTGTTAGATATCTATAAATAATCTCACGAGAGCACAAACCTCCACCAAGGCATTTACAGCATTGTCAAAATGCAGTCCCCTCTTCCTTGTGCCATTACTCACATTCTCTGAAAATGTAATCAAAATCCATTATTAACTTTTTGAGATATCTTGTTCACAAACAAAGTGACTGACAAATGTCGGCAAAAAACATAACCTCCTTGGTGAAGGTAATTAGCATTTTTATAACATAATAGAAAAATAGTTTAATATGCCACGGCTGTGATGATTGCTGTTTGTTCTGCAGTGCAAAAACTGGTGTCAGTTTTCTCAGTCTGAGTCTTTTAATGGTCTTCAATTATGATTTAAAAGTGTGGGAACTCTGGTGAATGGAAGTGGGAAGGAGATGCAAGTTTAGAGAAATTGTTCTTCCAGATAAAAGTGAATGTGAATAGTCAGAGATAAGTCCAAAAAGTGCCAACTAATTTTTCTTCAGTTTGCTCTTAAAAAGATCTTAGATTTGATTTGAAGAAGTGTGCAACAAGCTTGGTTTATACACAATCTACAGCTTCTGAAATGACAATATAGCCATTTTTTTCTGACAGGTTTGAGTTTAGTTTTTGATGGATAGCATCTCCTGGGTATATTCACATGTTAAGACAAACAAGCAGATAGTGATGGACTCTTGGTATAATTAAAAGAAAGTAGAGACATGATAACATCCAGAGCAGCAGAGCAGTGAAGGACTAGAGCTTCATGTTTTCCTGAACTGGACACTATTGGGAGTCAATGAGTAAAAACAGATGAACTTTACATAATTCTAGCGTTTGCATGAGCAAGAAAGCTTTTTGACTCCGTGCAGGAATATATATGGAATAATGCATGTGTAGGAGGCTGCAACATAACTGGCCACCTCCACTACTATCGACGAGGTGTGGAAGTTGTTGGTGATGCGCAGAAGTATATGAGTCAGCCAGCAGACCAGGAACACGCTCGCCACCGCCACCACACTCTTGGCTGCTCTGACCTGAGAGCTGGCACTCTGACTCTGTTTGTTAGCCGGCATCTGGCCTGGCTGTAGAAGAGCTGGTGGAGCTTCGACTTTTCTGCTGGGTTCCCTGTTTGAGCTTTGACCTGCCAGGTTTAACTTTGGACAGGAAGTAGCAGCCGTGCCCGTGTAGATGTTGGTCAAGGACACAGAGTCAGTCTGGTCTTTTGAGGTGCTTAGACCAGAAACATTTTGGACTGATGGCTTGTCATCTCTGATGTCAGGAATTTTGTTTTCATCCTTAACCGTCTTCTTGGTAGTGTCAGAGTTGTGGCCCTGAATGCGCCGTTGGTTTCGGAAAAGAGTTTTAACGATCTGGATGCTGTTGAACACAATCCCTGCCATAGGAATAGCGTTCGCCAGGGTAAGATAAAAGACATCATAGGTTTGTCTGGCGATCGCACTGGGGAAAAGGTCTACGCAATCCTCATGGCTGTCATTTGTCGCCTGGACTGTGACAAAAAAGAAATGCGGGATGCTGAAGACGACAGCCACGATCCAGCTTCCAGCCAGAAGACATCCAACCAAGCAAAGGCTGTCCAGCTGCACCGGGGCACCGCCTTGCTTCAAAGACCTGACAAGCTTCTGGTGCCAGAAAATGCAGATGAAGAAAGTCGTGAAGATGCTGCTGGTTTCAGAAAGGTCAGCACAGAATCGAAACACACCGCAGAAGGTTTCCCCAAGAAACCAGCGACCAGCGAAGTCGGCGATAGTGTCAGGGAGGTCCACCAGGTAGTTGGTGATGAGGTTGGAGATGGCCAGGTTGATGAAGAGGACCTCGCTGGTGCGGATGCTGGATTTCTGCCTGGGTATGGAGCGAATTGCCAGCCAGTTATTTCCAAGGATCCCTGCAAGAAACATGAGCCCTCTGATGACGGATTCAATCAGCTCCTCAGCGTCCATCCTCAGAGACACTCTCCCAGGCTTCTGATGTTGGAGGCTTTGGTCATGAGATGTTTATAAAGGAGGGACAGAGGCACAGTCCAATCACACTGAGGAGTTCAAATAACATTCGACCATTTCATTTTCCATCAAGTAGTGTTCATCATGTAATCCCTCTGAGATGAAGGGGTAGTTTTCTCATGACAGGCTCTCCAGGGAGCTTTCTCGCACACTAAGATGACTGAATTAGCAGGCAGAAGACAGAACTGGCAGCTGAATTTAAATCTCAGGAGAGCTGCCCATCAATAAGTAATAAAAACATACCGCCTCATTGGTCCCTGCTGATGTTAATGAGGAACGACACCCATTTTATCATGTTGTTAGTTAATGTCACTATTCAACAGAATTTTGATCTGCCTCCCTGTTTTTCACAAAGATATACTAAGTACGTAAGGCTTCAAAATGTTGCCATCCCAAATATAATTACCAAATTATATTTGGGATGGCAACATTTTCTTTTTTGTAAAACTTTGGACAAATTTCCTTTTAGATCCAAGGACAAACTTACAAGATTTTAGAGGTCATAGGACATAATAAAGCTTTGAGCAAGAGATCGCCCTTTGCTTGTGAACACAATATATCCACAATGCTCTGAGGGACGTTTTCAAACTTTGCACATATGTCCACTTTTTCAAAAGGATGAACCAATCTGACTTTGAGGTCACAGGACAAAGGTCAAGGTCACAGATTCTCATTATCATTCTTTTCTTGTGAAGGTGGTCTTGTGGAAGCAATATCATGAGAATATTTAAAAGTTCTTAGAATTTTGCACAGATGTTTGTTTTGACTGAAGAATAACCTAAAAAGATTTTGGAGGTCAGAGAACAAAGGTCAAGGTCGTGAATTCTCATCATCTTTTGCTTGTGACAGTGATCTTGTGAATATCATTAGAATACTTGAATAGATTTTCTAAAGCTTTTTATGTATGTATGTATGTATATATATATTGGACTCCTGTCCTCCAGCAGCTCCACTGGCTCCTCATAAAACAGCACCTCCTCTTCAAAGTCTTGCCCATCACATACAAAGCCCTCCATAACCTGGCCCCCCCATACCTCACAGTCCTCCTTCAGCCCCACCGCCCCTCCCGCAGCCTTCGCTCCGCCGACTCCAACCTCCTCAAGCCTATCACCAAATCCAAGCCCCCGACTTTGGGGGATCGAGCTTTCGCCATCACCGCCCCCACCCTCTGGAACTCAATCCCCCTCCACATCAGAAACTGCTGTCATTCAAACAATCACTCAAAACTTACCTGTTCACAACTGCATATGACCCCTAACCACTCATAGGTTTTTTGTTTCGTTGTTATCCTCTGTAAAGTGTATTTGAGTCTTTTTGAAAAGCGCTATAAAAATTTAATGCATTATTATTATTATTATTATTGTTATATATACAGTGCTCGGCATAAATGAGTACACCCCTTCAGATTTGTCAGAAAACTATTAGTTTCCTTTCAACATCAACATTGTCTATGGCATACTGTACCACAAAATACTCCCCCAAATGTGGGCCATTGATTGCAAACAAGATTTTTTAAGTTGCACACAAAAAAGTATTTTTCTCAACTGAAGATCAGAAAGCAAAAATGAGTACACTCCAATCAAATCAGCTTTGTCAAAACTTTGGAAGTTGTTCTTTTGTTCATTTAGATATTGATTAATACATTACTTTTAATAGGGGATGTACTAATTTATGCTGGGCACTGTACAAATATAACAACAACATATATAACAAATAATACTGCGAAAAAAATAAATGTTTTAGATTTAAAAAAAAAAAAACTGAAACTGTTATTGGACATATGTTTTGGACAGGGATGAGGAATTTCAAACTGAATTCACCCTTTTATACCTAAATTTGAGCCGGCTCACTGGGCTTCTCTGAGAAGTCAGAAACTTATCAATCATAACATTTAACCAGCAAAACTATTTTTCTACTCAGGTATTCAAGTAAATAACTATAATCTGACATCTATTATATATGACTAGGTGCTATATTAATAAGGACTGATTGACTAGTTGATTTATTTATTTACTTATTGTTTATTTTCTCAAAGCTATCAAAAAAAAGCATTAATAAATATTTCTCCATTTACGAGAGATTGATCATTTAAACAGTAGCAGGAACAGACATAGTCATGTCTCTCAGTCTCTTTGAGAAACAAAGCCTCTGTTTCAGATCCACAGACAGTGAGTCTGATCAGACCACAGTGGGGGTCTCAGTGTTGTAGTACAGCCTCACGTCAGTCATGAGCCAAAGCTCCACCTTTAGGATAAACCACAGGCGGCATCTGTGCGCCGCTGTCTGCTGCCGGCACAGTCAGGACGGGACGGAGGAGGAGCGGGCAGAGCCGCTGCGGGCTTCACCATTCCTTCACTTCTCCTCTTCGTTATGACTCCTCCTGCGCTCTCGGGTTGAAGACGGGGTCTCCTTCACCGGAAATAAACAGGTACTAGTTGCGCGGTGGTGCGTTCACTGTCGCCTCCGTTATTATGAGGAGCCTCTGATGCGGGCGGAGAGGACAGGATGCCCACCAGCGGCGCAGACTCGCTGAAAGCCAGCGCCTTCATCCCGGTGTGCACGGCAGCCTGCCTCCTGGTCGGCTCCACATCCCTCTTCTTCGTCTTCACGTGAGTAATCTTATTCAGACGCACGCGCTTTTGTGCCAGGTATACTCCACAGGCCACGTCTTCATTCTTGTACGTAAGACTGAGTTCTTACACCATATTAGGCTATAACTAATAAAAAAGTCGCACATTAACTCTCTGTAATATATTTCAGCAAAATAGGGATACACGATATTATCGGAACAATATCAGCAGATGAAAGTCTTTGCAGATATTTATAGGCGATAATTTAGCCGTACATTTTGGCCATTAATATCCCATATATTGGCTGTAATGTTTGCAGAATATACAGATGTACAATAATGATTTGCCTAATCATCACATAATGTCCACTTTTATAAATCAAAGTATTATTTATCAAAGAATACAATTTTGCATCTGTTTCTAACACTGATTAGAGGTGCTCCGAGAGCACAAACCTCCGCCGACGCATTTCCAACACTGTTGAGCTGGGTGCTGTCAAAAATGTGTAAAACTGCCTTATATTGCAATGTTAACAAATCCTTGTAACCATTTCTGGACCCACAACTGGACTTGGATCACCACCAAAATCTAATCAGTTTTCCTTCGTGCCATGACCAGCATTCCCTGAAAATGTAAATAGCCTATATAGAGAACTTGTTGAGTTATTAGCAAAATGTGGAAAACTGCCCGATCTGGCAATGTTAACAAGTCCTTAAGAAACGTTCTGGATCCAGACTTTATTCAGATCACCAGCAAAATGTAATTACTCCTCCCTAGTGCCATGACCAACATTTCCTAAAATTTTCATCAAAATCCTTTGGAGACTTTTTGAAACTGCCCTTTCTCGCAATGGTAATACTTAAAGAATTCCTTGATCTGCACCTGGATTTGGATCAGCTCCAAGTCATTTCTTCTTTGTGCCATGACCAATTTTCCCTGAAAATGTCATCAAAATCCACTTATTAGTTGTTGAGTTATCGCATTCATAACCTAACACACAAAGAAACAAACTAACAAAAACATGATATCTTTGTGGGGAATTAACTGTCACCATGAAAGGAACCTGTTAATTTAAGTTAAGTGGAGACTTTGTGCTCTTGACAAAAATGATCAGTATTTATATCAGTATCGCAATAATGGGTCTGTAAATAGGGCATGTCGAATATATCTGATATCTTGCATTCCTAAAATATTCTTTAAGTTTTATAATTCATCTTAAAATAGTATTTACGTAACAAATGCACAAAAAGAGTACTATTTCTTTCTTTCTCCTCTGACTTCACTCTGCTGGCAGTCCCACCAAGGGTGGCTCACATCTGACCTGGTTGGCTCTCAGTGTAGGCTAGTTTGGGTGCCTGCCCGGTGCACCCTTAGGACTCTCAGTAAGCTCAGTTTTAGGGGGATAAGCCACCCACAATCAACATCAAGCAATAATATGTCTTCATGGGCCCTTTGTGTCAGAATATCAGTCGCTGGGAGTAAAACACACCCTTTCAGCACTTGAAAACAAATGTCGTGGTTTGGGTCAAGACAGAACTGTTGGAAATGTGACTATTGATGGTGTTGGAATAGTTAATTTTAGCCTCCTGATTCTGACCTATTTGTGAGGTAAAGCAGAGCTGGTGGGAGGTTGAAAAGACTCAGCTCAAGCCAACGCTGCTGGCTCTGCAGAGGAAAAAAATGAATATTATATCCCATAATACCCTCAGATCCAATTTAGCTGAGAACTATAGGTTAGTCAGATTTATCCTATACATTCCAAAGCCTTATGTAAGTTGGTAGTGTAAAGAATAAAAACAAGCAGACTAGTGTCACATATTAAAGTACCTTCAACAGAGCCCCCTTCCCATATCCACTTTACCGATCACTCTGAGAGGATGCACCCACCTCATCATATCTGTGCCACTCCACTGACCGTTGACCTCTGGATCTACATCTGGCCTCGTTTCTCCTGTATACTCCAGCCGTGCAACGTTTCCACTGGAATCTGACACCAGATTGGGAGTATGGGATTAAGATCCTGTCGCCAATGCCATGTGATCCCCCATCTGGGAAAAATGGAGCCTTTGACTTCACTATCAAAAGTGACATTTACTGTACGCTCAGTAGAGTGACATTTACTTTAAAGCTCCTGTGAGGATTTTTTTAGTAGGTGATAAAAAGACTGACTGTAATACAGATGTCTCTGTATATGATAGAATAGCATACAGGACTATTTGCATAAAGCTAATGATTCCTGTTAAGTTAATTCAATGCCTGTATTTAAAGTGACAGGGTAGATGTCAGACAAAGTGATTAAAAGAGAAAGACTCCTCTCATAATTTACACAGCAAATATTTACAATAATTTATATATTGTATCATGTACAAGACAAAATAAGCAAATAAATAAGAGATACCATTATGGTTTTTGGTTCAGGATGTAAGTCTTTACTGTAAAAAATACTAATAATTAGAATACTGCCTTTTTATTTTATACCCTTGAATTCAAACCTCTGAGGAAGTACAGAAATCTGCAGTTCCTTGTGTGACCACTAGATGCAGGCGCCAAAAGCTAAGGAATCTCCTTAGAGCCCATATAAACTTACAAATTTCTTGCACATATTTAAAGATGTTACACAAGAAGTGATGCCTGAACTGTTAAACTCAGATAACAAAACAGACAGCACCAGACTGAAAAGGGGGTTAAACTAATAGTTTTGAGGGCAGGGAACATGGCCTGCAAGCCTGTGAGCCCATTTGGTATGGCGCACTATTGTAAATACAAGCAAAGGGGTATAAAGTAATCTGCAATCAAATAAAATCCCAGGACAGGGTGCTACAAGGCAAGCTTAATTGGGTAGAAGTGCTAATTTGACACGGGAGAAGACTTAAACATAACACCGGGTGCTGTCAGACAACTCACTACTAGTGTTACGTCACTGAGATTGCTCAGAACTTCACGTACATGCTTCATGGTGGTTGACCAGAAAAGGAAGGTAGATGCAGAATGCTGTTCTTTTCAAGAGACGTGGACAACAACTATTTTTAGTGAAAGTAAAAAGAAAGCCAGTCTGTTTTGTTTGTGGGGATGCATTAGCAGTGATGGAGAAGGCTAACATGGTAAATGGTAAATGGACTTAAGCTTATGTAACACTTTTCTAGTCTCACTTTTCTAGTCTCTTTGATTACTCAAACCGATTACTGATTTGAAAACTAGCACCACCTACTTTCATTTAACGTCTACGATTTTGACACTATCATATTTAAAGTCAAAGAACGGACAATGCATGGAAATATAGAAATATCTAGTAGAAACACCTTAAAAAAACTTATATTAATAAATATAATGGAGAAAGAAAAAAAAGTTCAACATGTTGCACAGTAGTATTTTAATCTTGATTACTCAGCTTTTGTTATTGTTGAAGGAAGTAATTTTTATCTTGATTATGTTTGAATTTACTTCCCAGCTTGAGCATACGGACAGAAACAATGTTATCCAGACAAGTTTGGTCATCAGTGTGCTAATAGCAAAGAGGATGGATTTGCAAAGGAGTGCCTCGTTGTGCTGCAGAGCTGCTAGTCCCTGACAAGGCTAAATTGTTCCAAAGAGTCAGTTTGTATGATATTTGTAGTATTATGTAATTACTTATTAGCACCAGCAGCACAAGAAGGTGGAGACAAAACATTGCATATCTGATAACGCTGAGTTCTCACAAGTCCATCTCCACTGCACAGGAAACTTAAAATATTTCTTTCAACATTTTTATAGTAACTTTGCATACAAACTAATATAATCTTATTAAACAACACAGACAATCAGTGGAAAGAAACAAGTGGATAAGTGAGAAAAGGTAAATATGCAACCATAGTTTAAATTTTCATTGTAATCAGTCAGAGATCTCCATATTGAAAAACTACATTATAATGGTACTCTTCTCGTCTAATATTGTCTTGATGTCTGTCTTTTGCTTAAGTCACCACTCTTGGACAAAATGCAAGGCTCACAGGCCAGAAAAGATCTAGAAACCCCTCCCTAATGAACTTGATCCTCACTCTTAGAGAGATATTAAAAAATCAATGGCCTGCTGGCGTGATAGACCGAAAAGAGACTTCTTAATTGGGACTGTGTTGCTAAACCAGCAAAACCAGGACACTGCAAGTGAATGACGGAGCGAGTGATGAATCTGCATCTCATGGGACAGGGAATGTGAGTGAGCTGAAATGACCCTGTAACCTAAAATTGTTTTGAATTACACAACTCAGAAGAGTACAGCTCATCACTTTCTTATGTCATGAATTAAGACAACAACCCCCAATTCTGTAAGGACTCAAATAGAAGATGCATGTCCAAAGTCACAATTTTATCTATTTTGAAGCTGCAAGCAAACTCTTTGACACCTCCAAGTACAAAGGCATATTTATTCTGGCAATGTCTCCGTACTGAAACACCATCTAACAAGAACTGTTGCCTGTTGGTTTTATGCTTTTGCAAGGCCTACAGGTGCCACATAGAGAAAGTACAGTGAGCAGTGAAAGGGACAAAATGGACAAGGATGTATTTTGTGTGGAGGTGTGATTTGCAGAAATCTTATAGGCAAAGGATGAGCATGGAGTCCTTGGCTCTTGACCTTGTACCTCCAAAATGTGAACAGTTCATTGTTGGGCCAGAGAGGACATTTGTGCAAAGTCTGACAGAATTTCCTGAAAGAGTTCTTGAGATGTCATGTTTGCAAGCAAGGGATGATCATGAAACCCGAGTAGGTTCGACTTTGTACCACCCAAAATCTTATAACTTTATCCTTGGCTCAAAGTGGACGTTTGTGCAAAGTTTTAAAAAAGCATTCAAAGCGTTTTGTAGATAATGAGCTCATGACCAGGGGATGAATATGACACCTGATGACCTTTGACCTCCAAAATCTTGTCAAATTATTTTTTAGGTAGAGACTAAAATTGCAGAATTGTACATAAATCCCTACAAGCCTTCTTAAGATATAGCACTCAAAAGCAAATGATGACCTGGAAGCTGCATGACCTTTCGCCTCAACACATGACCTCCATTACCTGTGACTTAGTGGAAATTTGTGCAATCTTTAAAGACAATCCCTTAAAGCAGTTTTGTGAAATTGGGTTCTCAAGGTCACATTCACAAGAAAAGCATGTCATGAAAATTGTTAATCTTCATCTTTACCATGACCCTGAAATCTAATAAGGCAATACTTAATAGGAGTGGATATCTGAGTAAAAAATGAAAAATCTCTCAAATCTTTAATAAGATATTGCACCCCATAAGCAACAAATAATCACGAGGGTCTGCGGACCTGACATTTGTCCTATGACCTTTGAAATGTAAGCAGTACATCTCCTATGCCAGGGTCAGATTCAAGCATAATTATGGCTTGACCATAATGACCGACAACTAAAGTCCAGCCTGAGGTGCCTCACAACTCTCCAACAAAAATTCTGGTGTGTTTGATTTTTGTCTAGTCTCCTTTTATTTTTTTCCTCACGTCAGAGACCTTGACTAATGAGAGCACAGGGAGCTCTGCATGTGCGACAATCACAGATGTAAACAGACCAGAGTTATTGCCTTGAGAACTATGAGACAGAAAAAGTTTGACGAGCTCTGAAAAACAGCATCATTCCTTTAAAAGATGTTTTAGAGGACCTTCAAGCAGACTTAAAAAAGATAAATGTTGGAGAGAAAAAGCAGAGGACCCATAGAGCCTTGGTAAATGACTGCCTGCATTCATCGTCAAGCTAACAGATCGTTCATCATAACATCTGGAAAGACAAACAAAAGAAGAGGTCTCTAAATACAGTGTGTCTCTTGCATTCAGTGTCAGCCTTCCCTCTTCAAACATCATTACACTGGTCGTTATATGTGATCGCCTAATCTGACATGAGGACCATTGTAGCTAATGAAAAAAGGTGCAGTCTGACATCGGCATTAGTCAGAGTGGATGTTTGATGACCGGGGGGTGGGGTGGGGGGGTCTTTTATCTTGACTTTTGACCTTTAGGATTACCATGAAGAAAATTGTTTGAAAAATGTTTGAAGAAAACTCCTCAAAGTGTTTTCGCAGAACTATGACTTTGTGTAAGAGTTTGTTTGAATTTTGAGGTAGCAATTCCAAACCCACACTTGTTTTATGAAATAGCTGTGAAAAGTGTCTTTCTACATTTTTAAGCATTCATTAAGGTTATAATTCTCCAAATGAATGCAAAGACCACCAGCAGCAGGTCCTGAAACAGTCAAAGTAGCTTATTTTAGACTTGTTCTGCCTCTGACAAAGTAAACAGTCAATCAATGATTTGAATTTTGGGGTGGCACCTGAAATATCAAGTCTTTGCACCCTTTTGTAAGTTCAAAGTGCATTAATAAATATCCTAAACTCCCAGATAACCTTTTAATTGCCTGTGAAATTTGGAATTATGTACAGTGGACTTTGAGGCTATTAATACCAGCTCTCAGCAGGAAGTTAGACAATTTTTTCTGGAGAAAGTTGGCAGAAAGTGAGTGCCCTGTAAGCTGCCAGCTGGGCTCATACTTTTCTGATATGAGCTGTATCCACCCTGTCTAATAACCAGTGTTTCTGCCAAGTCAGCAGCTGCAGCTGGAGTGATTCACTTCCTCTAAAAGTGTGGAAAGACAGGTGCCACGCTCTCCTCAGCACCACCTCGCCTCGCCAACACTGATTTGAAGGGACGTTACGTGTCGTCTGCCATAGAGTCACCCTGCCCGTGCCCTGATAGCTGTGAATCATGAAAACCTTCATGAATACCACCCAGACAAGCCCTCTCTACTTTTTTACTCTCTTTTTTTATATCGATGAAAGCTTTTATCCTTGATTTTAATTCCAAAGCCTGCAGCCGTGTTATATTTAAAGCCCTTTCATCTGGTAATATTCATGCATTTATAATGAGTGTGTGTACATTAGCAGTGAAAGTATTTCTCTTTTCACTGTAGGTTTGGTAGAGTTGGAAAATCAGCCTTTAAACAGTGGAGGCTCTTTTGTCTTCCTCTTCCTGATAAAATTCATCAGTAGCAGGTTTCCTGCTTTTGTTCCTTTGACTGTGAACTTTTGTTTGGGCTGGTGCTGAAGGTTTCATGCATCGTTTAACTCCAGCAGGTCGCCTACGCCCAACAGAGACCACAAACATTACAAAGACCAAAGATGTCCTTTGTGAATGAACATATTCTATGCAGTCAGGGACACCTTTTTTTTTATTAATTAAAACTGTTATATAGGAATTTCATGTACGGAAATATCCTCTATCCAAACATGCCACATTATCTTAAAGAAAAGTGAAGGCTGAGAATTACAAAGGCAAACACTGGAAGCAGATAACACTGTCATTAAAAATATCGACCGGCTGCTATCAAATACCAGTGATTAAATTAAAAAAAAAAGACTTCCCCCACTGCGTCATCTGTGAATGACTCCTCACGGTGGCACGCGTGATGTGAATTAGAGTCAGTTGAATGACAGGAATTTGGACAAAGAAGAGAACAGTGGGATTATGTGGGATACCAAAGGTTAGAAAAACTCACATTTACATTGTGTATGTGAGGTTTTGGACTTGAAACATCGAACCATGGGCTGATATCTCCCCGTGTGATTTCATTGTACAATGTTACAGCTGTTTACATGCAAGTTGAGCCTATGCTGGACATTGCTATACTTTTGCTAACTGGACTATTTACATACTTACATAATTACGCAGTTGCTATACAGTTATGATGCAGCTTCATACATCATCTTTACATCACAAAAACAACTTGATTTTTAATATTCATATCTGTGCTTTGACTGTAAATGTGGACAGTTTCTTTTCATTGTGACGGTTTTTGGAACTTCGCTCATGATTGACACTACTGTACATCCATGCGGAGTTGCTATAGGTCAGATGTCCTAAAATCCCGCCTCTTTGTCTGCCAGTAGGTTGAGCTGAAGTTCAGTTGAGATGACACGTGCCGTATGGCAGCGTCCATTAGCATCCATCTTCAAACCTTCCTAAGGCTTCTGTATCGATGGCTGACGTCACATGGCTCTATTCAGTTCTTTTACAGTCTATGGTTACAACAGGTGTTGAAACTTGCAAGGGGATTTTTTTTAATCCTATTGTGTGTTTACAGGAATATTTTTTTAACTGAGGAGCCGAATCACTGTCTCTCAGTTAAACAGCTCCAAACAGCTATCCAGCTGTCCCTGAACATAGCCAAACAGACATTTGATTTTAGGATGATTTTTGCTTAACATTGCCGCCACAAATTGCACAGCTTAAAAATGAGTGTGCTCTACGCTGCCTTGTACAGATATGTACTTTTTAGATAAACTCACTCATCAACATTAGCTCTTGTAGAGTAGAGAGCACTGAAGACACTGAAGGAAACAGGAGGATTTATTTAGTTAAATGAAGCTCTTTTTGAATAACTTAAACTAGCATTAAATAGCTTTTATTAAACTTGCTGTAAACTATTACAGACAAAGGTTATTGTAGCCAAAACTGAGGGGTTTTATTATTGTAAATTTTATTTGGTATGTGTAAATGAAAAAAGGAAGAAGGATAGATTCCTCATACATTTGTGGTAAAAAAAAAAAAAAGAAAGAAAAAAAAATCAAATCATGAATCCTATACCTTCATCAATCATAAACAATTCATCATTGATTTTATCTTAAAATGATATGTGGTTAACATGCATTTTGGACTCAAATATTTTACTTTATAAAAAATGGTCATTTATCCAAATTAATGAAAATTTACCAAATAGAGGTAGATAATTTGATGTAAAGCACATAAAACAAATTATATTTTATGGAGCATTATTAATGCAAGATCATCAATAAGATTTTCTGACTGCCTTCTTGGTCAGGTTACTTTTGTAAAAGAACATTTCATTCTCAATAGGACTAACTGGTAAAATAAATCAATAAACTAAAAACAGCATGTTAACTAGTTCATTGCAATAAATTATTACATTAAATAAGCTTTTAATGCTGTATTTGGCTCATAAAATTTTGCTTTACTGTTCGATTTTCGGTTTGAAAGAATTATGTAAAATTCTAATAACCACTTAATTTTTTTTCAGTATCTTTAAGTTTTTAGCAATGTAGCATTCTGAAGCTGAGAACATTAACAGTAACATCAATGTGGCCCTCGTGGTTACCAAAGTTGCCCATCTCTGTGTAAGCATATAAGTGACGTTTATGCGAAGTCAAACTACTGTCCATGTGGTAACCCTAGTCCAGATATTACTGAATCCACAACCATTGTTATCTTGTTTTACGTAGCTGAGTGTTCCAACAAATCCCCAAATGTCAGTATGAGATACCTGCCAATCATATTATGAAGCCTAACGCATGCTATAATCTGTAGCAATGTCTCATTCACAACAAAAGCACTGGTTTGGCTGATGCTAATGCCAGAAAACTTTGATGTTTTGGATTTAAACTCAACAGTGTTTGACGGTGAGATTCAACCAAGGAAGCAGTTAAAACAAGCCGAACTTCCAAATGCCTCTTTTGTAGTTTTTTATTTTATCTGGTGAGCATATTTCAATATTTTGATAATTAACTATTCAAAGCTGCATTAGTAGGATGGATAGAATATTTTTGTGTGTTTTAGAATCTAGAATTTAGACCTATGTACTAAACATTCAACTGAGTCCAGTCTTGCGTTTCATTGCATGTGAGCCCCCTTGAAGTTACTCAACTCATCTGACAGTCTCTATGACATTTAAGATTTAAGCATGATTACAGCTTGACCTGACAATCATAGGGCTTTGGATCTGTTGGCCACAAAAGTTTGTAGTTTCATCTTGTAAAGTGTGTCATATAGGGCTTTTCCACTAAATGGTATCTACTCCATTGTTTTGGTTTTCTGTTCTGGGACTGTACTTAGCACTGGGCACACTTTTTCGCATCACCTCCAGCAGTGTTCCAAGAGAGCTGAGCTGAGGCTAAAGACCCTGCTGACCTCTGAATTGTCAGAGTATCGCCAAGAATCAGTTGTTTTGATGCAGAAATTAAACACCCCCTGTGTTGTCTCTGGGATGCTACCTGACTTCCCAAACTCCCTTCTGCTTAAAAAGCATGCTGGTTTGCTGCTTGCAACCGTCTTTGGAACAAATTAATCTCCCAACTCTTACAAAAAGCCACAAAGGAGATGGCAGATCTATCGTCTTTATTTACTCCTTTATTTTTTGAGGATGCCACTTTGTTTTTGTGTAGCCATGCTATGACGCACCCCCGCCAACCTTCAAGAGGTACTGATACAGTCAGTACCAGGGATGGGCAATATTGGTAAACAAGAGGGCCACATAAATTTTATCCTCAGTGACAGGGGCCCAATTGGAATTGGAATGAAATACTCTGTACTTTCAGTGTTCTTACTGGTTTAAGTAACCATGTATATATTTTTCTAACAGTTTAACTTCTTTGAGCAATTAATTGAGTGATGCATAAAAAGGAGTCTTACAGAAACAATAACAGTCAATTAAAGCACCGTTTTCTTTTTTATGGTAGATTTTGTCACATTTTCTTCAAATGCATTTTTTGATTCTCTTAATTGACTGAAGGGCTGCACTGAAGTAATTGGGGGCCACAAGCAGCCTCTGGGCCTCCAGTTTTCCCACCCCTAGTCTATAAAACAGAGTAGGTAGTATCCAAAATGTGCAGATCTGACATAGTGGTCTAACCTGCAACACCAGATGGACCGTTCAAACTATTTCACTAGTCTATCTATAGAAAGTGTTTGGGAGGGGGGCAGAACCTTTCAGAAGCATACCTGGCAGGTGATTGGACGATCTCTCCATTAATCAATATTCATAATCAGCCAATCAGATAATGCAGTAGGCAGGTGCTACTGGGTTACAGTTAGTAAAACGAACTCAGGTCAGAACATGGCAGCAGTAGAGCGAAAATATCCTTACTATAGAGAAGTTCGTAGTGTTGATATTTGTTTTTCATTTATTAAGTAAATGTGGTCAAAATCTGATAGAACTGCTACTGAAGCTGTTAGCATCTATGCTAATCTCTGTAAGTGCAGTCATTTCCCGCCATCGTCTCGCTCATCTCTCCCACCTCTTCCTGTTCCAAATGACTGAACTGTGCTGCTTTGGGCCGAGTACAATCATTGTAGGTTGGAGCTACCTGATTACAGACATTGATTCAGGCTGGTCCAGCTGCTGTTCAAGGTTAATGGTGGACATCATAACATACAAAATCATGTAGTCTGACTTTGGGTTAAACCTTAATGACTTAAACTGAGTACCTCAAAAGAAACAGTATAACCATCAAAGCTGGTCATTTCAGAGAGAAAGGGCTCAGCACTTCTACTGTCTTCGTCTTAACCACACAGTGCACACCGAGAATAAAATGATAAAATGTGGCTGACAGTCACAGATCAAGTGAAACCAGCACACTGTGACCATGATGCATGGAAATTTATCCTCCACTCTGTGGGAATTTATTCACTCCTGGTAGTTTTCAGTGCTGATGGCGTCTACAAATCTGACAGATTACACGTCATGATGTCATTTTTCTATCTGTGACATTTTTCCAGTGAAGGAGCCCAGGCTTCCAGCAGTCCTGAACTTCCCGCTCATAACCAAACTGAATAGTAAGCGTCTGGTGTTCCACTGACCCACTGTGAGGATGAGGGCAGCATGCAGATTGCAGAGCAGCTTACCATCCTGTGTGATTTAATACTGCTCTGCCCAGCCTCTTTCATTAGGTGGGGCTTGTCTTTGCCACGCTGCGGTGTAATGAACTGTCTCTCCCTGCGGTCCAGATGGCCTCGGGCCGATGATGATGGAAGCTTGCCGGACCCAGAGGCGTCCACTTTGTAATCTGTTTTACAAGAAATCAGGAGATGAACTCCTACAGGGTTTAGTATTTCATTTGTATATGTGGAACAGGCTGGATTTCAATCAACAAATCAATCAATTTATTTATGCAGCACTAAATCAAATCAGAAGTCAATTCTTTCTTGCAACCTTTTGAATATTGGGGCTGCAAAACAAACTGCAATTTTATTGTTAATGTGAGATGAACATTTGCAGCACACATCATGGAGGTCTGAATTTATTGCAATGAAGAAATATTTAACACAAACTAGCAACCCTCTCTCATTCCGCAAAGTTATTACATTTGCGAAGGAGGTTATGTTTTTGCAGGCGCTTGTTAGTCTGTTAGTTTGTGAACAGGATAACCCAAAAAAGGTATGCACAGATAAAACAGGTAATTTTCAGGGTATGTTGGTTATGGCTCAAGGAAGAAGTGATTGTATTTTGGTGGCAATCTGAATTCGGATGCAGATATGGGAATTTGTTAAAGGATTTCTTAACAGTGCAGGACAGGGCAGTTTTCCACAGTTCTACGGTTTTCGCCAATAACTAAAAATCTGTTCAAATGATTTTCATGACATTTTCAGGGAATGTTGGTCATTGCACAAGGAAAAGGTGATCTGATTTTGGTGGTGATCTGAATCCTGATGTGGATCCATAAATTTCTTTTAAGGATTTGTTAACATCGCGAGATAAGGCAGTTTTCCCACACTTGACAATAACTCGCTCAACAATGTTGGAAATGCCTTAGCGGAAGTTTGTGCTCTTTGAGTATTTTAAATGCATTCACAATATTTTTAGGGTTTTCTGCTCATAAAACAATCTTTGCTGCTGCTCTGGTATATTTGCTTGCTATTATTTTCTCATTTGTACACACAAAATCCATGACATAAGAGTAAGAAAGACAGAGAGAGAGAGAGACTTCAGCTGACAAGTCCCTTTCATGTAAAACCTGAAATGCAGTGTTTAATGTGAAAGATAAAGTTCTCTACACTCACCAGCCACTTGTTTAGATGCACCCTTTCAACTGCTTGTTAACAAAAATAGCTCATCAGCCAATCGCATGGCAGTGGCTCAGTGCAGTAAGTCACGTAGACATTGTCTAAAAATCACCTGCTGTCATTCAAAATACCATCAAAATGGAGAAATGATCTGTGATTTTCATACTGCTATCTCTTGGGTTTACTGAGAATGGTCCAAAAAAGAGAAGATATCCAGTGGATGGCAGTTTTCTGGGTGAAAATACCATATGGATGCCAGAGGTCAGAGAACAATGGCCAGAGTAGTTAGAGATAAGAGGAAGGCAACACTGACTCAAATAACTATTTGCTACAACAGATCTTAAAGCAGATGGGTTACAGCAGCTAAAGACCATTTCTGTCAGATGAGAACAGGAAACTGAGGCTAAAATTCCCATGAGCTCACAAAAACTGAACAATAGAAGATTGGAAAAAAATGTTACCTCACCTGGTGAGTCTCAATTTGGCATTCACAACGTGAAAGCATGTCTCCATTCTTCCTTGTATCAACAATTCAGGATGCTGGTGGTGTAGGGGATATTTTCTTAGGACACTTTGGGCCCTACCAATTGTCCATCGCTTAAACACCCCAGCCACCACATCCATCCCTTTATGACCACACTGTACCCATCTTCTGATGGCTACTACCAGAATGATATTGCACCAAGTCACAAAGTTTAAACCAAGACAAACTGCTTTCTTAAACATCACAATGAGTTTACTGCACATCAGAGGCCTCCATATTTCACCATATCTCAATACAATAGAGCACCTTTGGGAGCTGGTGGAGCAGGGGATTTGCAGAAAAGTCTGCAGTAACTGTGTGATACTTTCATGTCTGACAGGACCAACATTTAAGATGAGTGTTTCCAGAAAATTGTTGAATACATGCTACAGAGCATTTAGGCAGATTTGAGGGGAAACAGGCATACAGCCACAGTACTTGCAAGATGTACATTATAAAATGTTCAGAGAGAGTATGCTTTTTTTTTTTTTTTTCCTTTTTTTGTCGTTATTAGGAGATACAGTAGAAAATGTTTTAAGGGGCAAGTATTAACAACCCCTCTTGCAGTTTTTTTGGCTTGTTTATTTCAAATGATTAACATCGTTTGTCCTTATGAGTTAATAATCCGGAACAAGATTTACTTAGTAAGACACATGTTAGTGATTCTTACATCAGAGGATGACAAGAGTAGCTCAAGTATTCTATAGATAGTAATAATGAACTTGAGATCCTTAAGGCCTCTGATTACCAAAATTGACTTATTTAATACTTGAGCCATATTTGACATTTGGGCCAAGTTTGGGGACTGTGTTTCTAAGATGTTAACTACAATTGGATGGACATCCCTAAAAGATTTTGCCTCTGGTTTTGGCTGTGACCAGCACAGGGGCATCAAAAGGATTAATCTCTCTATCTAAAGAAGAAAAGAGGAATAAAACAGCAGCTGATGACATTATTGTCAAAAATTGTAAAAATTAAATATACACCCCTGTTTTAATGGGATTCCCTTAAGAAGCCACGTTGTAACTAACCAGCTCGAGTTATGCAGCTTAATGTAAGTGATCATCTGTGACAGTTGAAGCGCATGTCAAACATGACCATATTTAGTAGGAAGAACTTGGATATAAATCCTGAATATCTGCCTAAAGGGGGAGGGGGGATGATATTATACTCCTTAATCTTTTGTCACATATTCACAGCTTCTTAAGGTTCTTGTAATTTAATTATGCTCAATGTATTCAAGTCCACAAAGAACTTCATGTCTCATTTGCAATTTTGATTCATAATGTGCTGTAAGCGAGACACCAATTAGATTTATCTCAGGGTGGCTACAGTACAGACACTAGCGTGATGTTTGATACCTGACGTGCGTTGATGGCATGCACGCTCTGTTTGCACTGAATGTGGGAAACACACAATGCACTGGACTGGCAGGAATGGTCGGTAATCCAGAGTTCATAATCCAGGGATTACTGGGTTTGCAGCTGGCATGGCATCAGCAGGCGTTCCTCTCTGGGGAGAAAACGAACCCCTCCCCCACCGCCTAAAACCAGCCGAGGGGGGATTGGATGCTGTTGGGATCAAAAGAAGTGTTTGACTTTTATATTTTATGTTTTATCACTTGTATGTGAAGAAACATTTACATTAACAAAAGAAATGTTACAGATTTTGCACTTGCTCCTTGTTTTAAAGGTTGTACTATTTCCGCTCAACAATCCTCAGAGTAATATATTAATGATTCCTCTTTTCTTGTGCTCTCACCAAACAAAATCATGATTTTTAAACTGCACAAAAGTGGAAATTCCCATGCACTTCTACACTAAATGTAGGTTAAACATGTGATGTTCAATAAAACACTGTAAATATAATCCAGTGAATCTTTTCCTCTTCGTCTATCAGTGTAACCTGATTACACCGCCCCTCCCTCTAATCTCAAACAGCCCAGATATAATCGGACGCCCATTCAAGACCATCCAGCACACACTCACATGCACGCACAGATACACTGAGTAAGAGGGGCTCTCTAAGATTTTTGGTTGCCCATACAGTACATATAGACATATACAGGCCCAGTATTGCGATATGAAGATGATGATGATGATAATCTTGAATCAATTACATTTAACAGGGTGAAGCAGTTTCTTTGTTTGTGGTATTTGAAAGCAAATTTGAGTATTTTAACTAATTTTAATGTTCTGTTTCATTTTATTTATGTTATTTATGGCTTAAAATGGAGGCATAATAATAATTTGTTGAATATATATATCATCAAGGCAATTGTATTTAGAAGAAAACACACATATTTTGTTTAAATTAGATTTTTATCTTAATAATACGAACTGGCCTCTCCCACACCTCTAAATTACTTTCTCACCTTGTCAATCTATAATGACCCTATCTGTTAATCTGATTTTAGCATGCCAGCATTTTACTGCATTGTCCTTCCCTCATCATTCATTCTAAACTCTAAAATGTTCAGTTCATGATGTTATGAAACAGAAAAAGCACCAAATCCTTCCAGCTTTTTTAATCCTCAATCTCAAATCATAAACCCCAAGGCCTCGCTAGTCTGCATTTGACTCTTTGTTCCTTTTTGCGATATGCAATATGCCAAAAGCTTTTCTTTTTGATGATGAGCTTCAAAACCTCATGGAAAATTTAGGATATTTGTTGGCTGAGGTAAGGGGTTGGCAAGTGGCTGTACGGGTTGCACATGCAGCCCTCCTTTCACTCACAGGTCTTTTCAGAATCTCAGTAAACAATGATTGTTTAAGGCGGACTGTTTAATTATATGCATGGATAAATTACTGCTTACAAATTGACCAGTAAATACTGCGCAAATTAAATTGACTTGAAAGGTATGTTTAGCTCATAAGATTAAGAACTGTTGCCATTTGAGTCAATAAATACAAACACTGGAATTTTTCTGCATCTATTTGTCTTATTACAAGCCATTGGAATTGTCAAACTAACTAGCATTTACTCAGGTTAGAGTTAATGTGGCCCCCTCAGTGACCAAAGAGTGGATACACTTGCTTGTCTCCACTAACACACACACACACACACACACACACACATACATTTTCTTCCTTTGCAGAAGAATTTGTGAATAAAAAACAGAAAAAACACAAACGTGTTCATAGAAGAACGCATATAAATGCAAAATAAAGTATATAAAGATGGACCAAGCATTTTGACTAACTTAGCCTAAATGCCAAAAGCTCCCTATGCAGACAGAAGGAGTATGAACCCCACCTCCACTGTGTTCACAGATGGCACATGGATGAAACTTTGAAGTTTTCATCACTTAGGATAGTAGTGTTTGACAATAAATTGGTATGAATACCATGTGAAAACCTGTATGGAAAAAGGTTATTCGCAACACAATCATTTTGGTTTTATTGTGTTATTGTGCAGACTGGAGGCTAATAACCTGAAACACAAGATGGACTGCTTAATATATTTCTGTAGTCTATCGGGTAACAGCCTATAGAAAGTGTTTGGGAATGATCAAAACCTTTCAAAAGTATATGCGACAGGTGATTGGATGATTGTTCCACAAATCACATTCATTGGGACAGTCAGATGATGTAGCAGGCGAGCACTACTGCTGCGGTTGAAAAGATACAACATGAGACACTTTGTATTTTATTTTTCTTTCCTTTCCTTTCCTTTCCTTTCCTTTCCTTTCCTTGAGACACTTTGTAAACAAACTCTCACCAAAACATGTTGGAAGTGGAGGGAAAATTATAATTTCTACTGAGAAGTGATCAGAGACTTGTGATCTGTTTTTCACTTAATAAAGAAATTTGGTCAAGATCTGATCAAACAGCTACTGAAGCTGTTAGCATCTATGCTAATCTCTGTACAAACAGTCATTTCCTGTTGTCGTGCTCGTAGCTCCCACCTCTTCTTGCTCTAAAGGACGCTGATTGGGCTGTGCCACTTTGGGTCACTCACAACCATTGTAGATTGGAGCTTTTTGCAAGATGGATCTGCTTGATTACAGACATTGAATCAGGCTGATCCAAAAGGAAGCGCAGTGAAAGTAGTAATTAGTAATTAACCAGTAACTAGTAATTATATGATACAGCAAAATAAAACCATAACCACAAAAGAAAAAAGGGATGTATGTAGGTAATATCGTCTAGCCCTACTGGATAGTTTTGCTTTAATCAGTTATTTCATATTACAAGAGCGGGTGTAACGTCATTATTTACAGCACTGGTAATTCTGTTGCTCTAAGTGGACTTACCAGTTTGAGGAAGCTTTGTCATTTCATGGATAATGTGTGCTTGACTGGTGGTGAAGGAGCGCAACATTATTTCCAAGGTTTGCTTAGTCGGCCCCTTTCTGCCAGTGTCTTGCCACCAGTATGTTAACATTCCTTTACAAGGTACTCTGGTTTCAATCAATCAATCAGTCTTTATTTGTATAGATAAGAAGTGTTATCTGAAGACACTTTACAAGAGAGCAGGCTGAAGACAAACTCTTCAGTTTATGGATACACATATATGCAATAATACATATATATACACATATAAAATACACATATACACACACACACACACACTTTTTTAAATATATATATATAAATCTCTCTCTCTCTCTCTCTCTCTCTCTCTCTCTATATATATATATATATATATATATATATATATATATATATATATATACATATATATGTTTATATACATACATCCAAAACCCAATGGCTTCAATGGAGTACTGCAGGTATAAGCAATACAGAGGTTTCATTGACATAAGCCTATAGGTTTTTTCAGTGGGTTTTGGGATTATTACTGAAAATCAGCTCTGTGGCAAAATTGGTATTATACATAATGTTTTGTTCATCAAGATAAGCTGCACACATAATCACTATTACATAATGTAGAAGCATTAATGTAATCTGGGAAAATCAAATGCTTGGCTTTAACAAATTTTACATGTTTCGAATCTTGATGTTTGATATTCCCTACAAACTTTCTGGTCTTATTTCAATTCTTGATTTGAATTGACTGATCTTATATAATGACAATGATACAGTTTAACATAGTTTGAAACAGAGCATGTTGCTAATGTATTGCACATAGAGGTAATAACTGTAGTTTACTTACAACTCTTCTCCAAAGTTTGGATTTTAAACAGTGCTTGATTAATTAATTAGACCAACACCCAATGCAAGGATTATGCCACAACTGCCCTAAATTAAAAGCATTAATAATTATCCAAATCATTTTTAATTTTTCTGTAATGGTTAATACACCAAGATGTAGAAGCTCTTTTACCGAGATTATATTCTTAATGCTAAAACATAATTATTGTCATCCATGACTTTTAAAATTTACTGTTTTGCAAAAGAAAAAAAAAAGATTAAGATGTAGATGAAGATATAGTTATTTAATTGCATTTCTAAACCTAAAAGATTTAGCGGTTGAATGTTTTGCTTGATTAATTTCTGAAATGGTCTTCTGCCTACTGTATCCTTTGTCGTAACAAGTGGTTATTTGGGTGTTTTTTGACTTTCTATTGTCTTGAACTACTCTGGCCATTCTCCTCTGGCATCAATGAGGTATTGTCCGCTTCACACTGGATATTTTCTCCTTTTTCAGCCTTCTTTGTAAACCCAAGAGATAGTTGTGTGTGAAATCCCAGGAGATCAGCACTTTCTAAAATACAAACACCAGCCTGTCTGGCACCAACAACCACGCTTTGTTCAGAGTCACTCGAAGCACCTTCCTTCCCCTGATGCTCTGATGCTCAGTTTGAACTTCTGCAGGTTGTTTTTACCATGCATACATGCCTAACTAATACCTGCATTGCCATGTTATTGGCCGATCAGCTATTTTTAATAATGACCAGTCGAATGGGTGTAAATTATCACCCAGTTCTCTGGGTGTGAAAACAACCCTCTTTTTCCTGATATCAAAGTTTTAGATCCCTGGTCTTAGGTTATAAAACAGGGATTTTCCATTTTATTGTTTTATACCATGCACCATTATATAAACACCAGGCTTTTGGACAGTTTATTGGATTAAAAACTGTATTAAACAGAATCAGTACAACCAAGAAACTCTTAAAAGTTGGGTTTCTGTTTCTGTTTCTGAATGGATTAAATTATTCTGCAGAAATGGCTAAATAAAATTTCATAGAGTTTAAGATAATCAGTCCTTGTATCCCTTTTATGGCCTTGTCCTACTTTGTTGTGTAAAACAGACACAGTGTGTGTCTTTTCTCTCCTGCAGGGTACCCCATCTTTTAATCCCTTGTTGCCGGCTCTGGTGAACACGCACTAATACATGCTTATCTGCTCACTGTAAACAATTACTTTTGGGATCTGCTGCTCCCCTCGGAATAAATGGGATGAAGATTATCTTTTAAAATCTTTGTTGTGGCCCTGATTCGTGTTAACCTCAACCTCTAAGGGATGGATACTCACAAGATTTAAAAAGCAAGCTGAAACCTTTGATTTGCAGGACAAACTCTGCTTGATATTTCCATTTTTTTATTTGTATTTTCAGATGCCCATGGCTGGCTGTGACCATCTGCCCAGCTGTGCCACCATGTTGTGCCATCCTCTTCCTTTTTGTGCTGGCCAACTTCACCATGGCAACCTTTATGGATGCCGGTGTGCTCCCAATGGGTGAGTGATCAAACTGAAAGAAATAGACAGATCTCCTTCTGTGTGAACATTGTTTCAGCAATCGACCTGTTTTGTTTCCCAGCAAACGAGGATGAGGACAAGGATGATGAGTTTCGTGCCCCGCTTTACAAGAACGTGGATGTGAAGGGCGTCCAAGTGCGCATGAAGTGGTGTGCGTCGTGTCACTTCTACAGACCCCCGCGCTGCTCCCACTGCAGTGTTTGTGATCACTGTGTGGAGGTGAGTGCATGCAGGCATTTGAAGAACTGATTTCAAAATAACTGCAGACATAAGAGGGAGGTATCAGGGGATCAAAATGGAGGAAGATGGATGGACAGGAATTCCATCAGTGTTCACATAGAGTGTAAAAAAAAGGGATTTCTGCAGAGGGAATGATGGGCAGAGTGTGTTGGAGGAAGAGAATCTCATTAATCAGGTTAATCCTTTTCTCAGATCTCTTGTAGTCTCAGTAGAAATGCCTGTGGTGGGCTTGTATTTAAGTGTGTTAAGAAGGCACCACAGATATTTAAGCTTTGAATAAATTTGGCTATTTTTTTTTCTCCCCTCAGGATTTTGACCACCACTGTCCTTGGGTAAACAACTGCATTGGGAGGCGAAACTACCGCTACTTCTTCCTGTTTCTGTTGTCACTGACAGCCCACATGATCTGTGTGTTTAGCTTTGGTCTTATATATGTCCTGAACCACATGGATGACCTGTGGAAGCTGCACTGCACCGTCACGTATCCTTATGTGGATGTCTGCCTATACTTTAATGTGTATTAATATGTGAATTGATTGTCTTACCAGATAAATATGGAGCAGTTCTCCTTAATGTTGCACACAGTTTGGTTGTGATCAGTATATCAGGGCTGTTTCTGATACCTGTACTGGGTTTGGCTGGTTTCCACCTGTTCCTAGTCTCCAGAGGACGCACCACCAATGAGCAAGTAGGTTCAGTCTTTTTCTGGTGTTGTACATGTGTCAAGAAGCATCATGTCTTTGCATATTTGAAATCTTATTGTCAGGACTTGATTGAATTACAGTCATGCTCTATCATTGGACATGTAAAAATCAAGCTTTGCAGCAATTAAAAATACAATCAGGCCATTAACAAGTATAATATCTTTTCCCCTTTCCCCATAGAGTGGTACAGGAATGAGTCAAAAAATGTGGTAGTTAGAAAGTGAGTTAGCATTTAGCACTTCCTGGTTCTCAAGCCGGAAACTAAATGGGATTTAGAATACCTGTTTTGGATAAATGCCTAAATTAAGGTTCGTGGTGAACACATGCACATGAGTCTAAAACAATGGTCGCTGTCTAACTGCTAGTATGGAATACCAAAATGGCCGAGGACCCAATGGTAAGCATTTCGTATTTATTTATTAATTTATTTTTACAGCTGATTCTTCATACATTATTGCCACAGCCATGAAGACAAACTTGATCAGGTCACACGATTATCAGGACATTTCTAGGAAGAGATAACAGCAAGATGTTATACATTGGAAACATTTAAGTTGCTTCTAAGTTAAACCGCCATGTTGTAATTCGATAGTGCTTGCTAATAACTGTCACTCTTGCCGCGTAATGTTTAAGCTTAACAAATTGTGAAAAGTGGGTTTGTTTGTTCAGGTTATCACAAAGAAGAGAGCATTTAAGTTTCATAACTTTTTGTTCTACACAGAGCTTTTTATCAGCAATGATCCAAAACACAGAGAAAAATCCCATAGGCTTTAAGTGGACATCGAGTTGAGGGAACCAGTGCGATGCTAACTTCTGTGTTAGCCTACAAATTTACGTAATTTGTGCACCACTCTATTGGATGGTACGCTGCAGAGCTGGGAGGGCACCAAATTATAATCCCGCTTAGGGCAGCTAAATGCTAGAGCTTACTCTGGTCATCAAGTTAAGAATGAATGCTATATGCATGCTCAATCTTCCTCTTATGTTAATGCTATTACCACTGTGCCATACAAAAATAACTCAGGGACATGTTATAAATTAAAAACACTTCAGTAGGTTAGGTATATAAAAATCTACAGTGGGCTCTGTTCAGGTCTTGGGCCCCTGAGCAGTTGCCTGGTTGCCTTAATGCTTGATCTGGCCATGGTTTAAACTTTTTGTTTGTTTTTAATAATATCTCGATGTTGTCTTGTTTGTATCCATGTGTAAATGTAATAATTTAATAATAATAGACCTACAAAAGAAATCCTACGTGTTTCATTCTTTCCCTCTGATTATCTTATTTGATCAAGTCTGTACCTACTGGCTGAAACATTGAGGCTAAAAATTATATCAATTTAAATGTAAATATAAGCTTCCCTTTCTTAATTAGTGTGAGCAGTTAGATCTCATTTATTCTGATAACACCACAGAGGATCTTTAGTTTAAAGGTTGGTGATCACTGGTCTGCTTAAGAACCAAAGATGTAGTTTTAACTTGTGCAGCAGTGTCTCAGTCTGGGGGGCTTGAAGCCGCAGAATTTCCTTTGAGAAGGACATCAAACCCTAAATGCAAGGGCCACAGTCTGTCACTCTGACATTTCTCCACTAATACATACTCACAGAATCTTGTTTGTGCATGTGTGAGTATTTCTCAGTATTTCTCAGCATTATGTGTGGAGCATGTCACCAAAAACAGACTGGAGAAATTTAATTTCACTGCTTTAAATTGTACAGCTCATTAAATTACAATTTATACATACTGGTACACAAATTTGGGTAACCAACTTTGTCTTTGTCCTTGGATTCAAAGCTGTAGTCCAGGCCCCCTACCAAAAGGAGGGCACCCGAGGCCATAGAGAGAGGTTCAGGGCTGCTTCAGCTTTAAGGATGTAGAAATTCGCTTTTCTATTTTGCTAAAAGATGACAATGCATTCACTTGACGCTTTTATTGAAATGCCTTTTAATAGAAACTGGTGTGGGTTGTAGGCCCATTCTTTCTAACCTTGCTGTGTAGATGGATCAGCCTGATTTAGTTTCTGTAATCAGGCACATCCATATTGCCAGCTCCAATCTACAATGGTTGTGAGCGGCCCAAAGCAGCCCAGTCGACATCCTTGAGAGCAGGAAAAGGTAGGAGCTAGAATAGAATAAACCTTTATTTGTCCCACACGGGGAAATTTGCAGCTATGAGCAAGACGATAGAAGGAAGTGACTTCTTGTACAGAAATTAGCATAGATGATAACAACTGCAGTAGTAGTTTTATCAGATCTTCACCAAATTCTTTTATTAAGTGAAAAACAAATACAATACTACAAACTTATCTAGAGAAAGTGTTGTTTTGCTCCACTTCTGCCGTTCTGCCGAGAGTTTGTTTTAAAAAATGTGTCTCTCATTCTATAAATGTGATTGACAGAATAATTGTCCAGTCACCAGCCGGATATGCTTTTGAAAGGTTCTGCCCATTTCCAAACACTTTCTATGGACCCTTTTCCAGATTGACTAGTGAAAACTGTCGAATTCCAATGCGCAAAATGTCCTTTGGACCATCAGCCTTCTCTGTCACAGGAGCTAAATTCTGGAATAGTCTACCTACTGAGCTGAAAATGCAAACTAACTCTAAAGGTTTCAACAAAGGTATTAAATCATGGCTGAAGGAGCAAAAATACTGTTCCCACATATAAAACATTTGCTTGTACACATGTTTACCTGAAGCGACCATCTCATTCAGCTTTTTTATTGAACTTGTATATTTATCTGTTCTGGATATTTTAATCCTGATGTATTTTCTAATGAACTATGTCTAAGGTATCTTGTTTTTTTTCTATATTTATCTTTGTACAATTTTAATCCTTAAAAGCCTCCCATGGACTGGTGTTGAAAATTAGCACTGTGCTATAAACACTTACAGCAGTGCCTTTGGGACCTGTGTATATTCAAAGATCACAGCATCAATGTTATTGTGTGTCCATGTCAATTAAACAATAAATAAATAAATAAATATATAGAATGATCCATCTGGTGTATCAAGTTACATTCCTTCTGCATTTTATCAATGACAATGGAGAAAATTTATGATACTTTTGGACAGCATTATATCCTGTGGTTCAAGCAAGTACATGATGACACTTCAAATGAAAAACTTTATTTTAACAGGCAGGTACAGGACAACAAAAGTATGTGGTTGCATGGCATGAATTTTCTCCTACATAACCAATAGAAACCTGAGAATCCTTACTGCTGCAGCATAGTAGAGTGACTTGTATGCTTATTCAAACTGTTTAATGTCAAGGCAAAAAAGTATTTTGTATTCACTCAACATCCTTACTTCTCATTCGTGGTCCTTGTGGGCCTATACTGTCTACCTCACCTTATGTAAAACTACCCAATCTATCATAAATAATATAAATAAATAGGCTGCTTATGAAAGTTTTGTCCATGAAGAAAATAAAAACGAATAAGTAGATGAATAAGTTTAAAATAGTATTGTTTTTCTTTTAGCTAGTACATTGAAATGTGTGCTTCTTTGTCTTTTGTGTTTCCAAAGGTGACTGGGAAGTTTCAAGGAGGGGTCAATCCTTTCACAAGAGGCTGCTGTAACAATCTGGAGTACTTAGTCTGCAGTCCCATCTCTCCAAAGTAGGACTTAACTTCATTTACATCTATTTCTCCATATATCCATCTAACCTTCATTCATGATGCCTGGTAACCCCCACTGACTGACGCTCTTCTATGTGACACCAGGTACACTGCGAGGCCATGTAAGAAGTCAGTGATCCACATCCAGCCTCCGTTCCTGAGACCTGAGATCGACAGGCAGATGTCAGTGAAAGTCCGTGACAACGGCGTACAGAGCCAGGATCTACAAACTAAAGTATGCATAAACAAATCACACGCCAAATTCAGAAAACACAGTTTTCTCACACATCATCTGAGGATTGTAACCTCAGCTGTTAGGGGATTAGGTCTCTCATGTTTCCTGTTTTTTTTTTTCCTTTTCCTGCCAGCGAACGTCAGCAGGAGCTGTCGAGCTGTCAGACACCAAACAGACGAAAACTCCACCACCGCTGCCACCGAAACCAGAGCACGGCCTGCTGAAGAGCCACTCGACAGCCAGTGACGGTACTGTGCCATGACACACATTCACTGAAATAACCAGCAGAGGATTTAAGTATTCTGACAGCTTAATAAATGACAAAATATCCCCAAATTGAAATGCATAGGCAGCATCTGACTTTAACTGCAGAGTCAATAATGTCATCCAACTAACAGCCCAAAGTAAAATACAGTCACTCATCTGTGTTATAGTTTTCACTGTTAAACTGAAACTTTGAAAAAAAAGAAAAGAAAAAAATCATCAGAGAACTAACACTGTTTCACTTGGAAACATTTTTCTTCTGTTATCACAAACTAAAGTTTATTTTAAGTCCATCCCACATACACCCTCCTGATTGCATAATTACATAGCAGCCAGATCAAGCGCAAGTTCTTTTTTTATATGCAAAACTGTGAAAGTGAAGCTTAGGTAGAGATGTTCTTACTTCCAAACAGTGCTTGTGAAAGTATGATTCAAAGGTAAAGTAAGATTCTAAAAAAAGACATCTGAAGTTGTAACGTAACCCAATATGCAATAATCCGAATGTACTGTAACTGCTAAATTATTCTTCTTTCTCCAATGTCTTACACTGCAATTTTGTACATGGTTTATCTCTTCAATACATTGCACATTGTATAGAGCTTTCTTTTCTTCTTCTCTGTCTTTTACACCACTGATTCTCAATGTGGAGGTCAGGACCCCTGGAGGCTTTGTGAAAAGTTCCAAAAAAGACATTTTTAAGTGATTTAGAGTGGCGCATTGTACCCATTATTGTAAGAATACACATACAAAATGAGTTATATTTCAGTAAGTTATCATTATTAGATGAGATTTATGCCGTTATGAGGGTTATATGTCTGAAAGATCTTCAAGATAGAAGCTTAAACATGATCCCAATAATATAGGGGTCTGATGCTCTTTCGTGCTGCATACAGTGTAGACCCCTGGTCCCTGTTATTTTGGGGTCACTGGCTGAAAATATTAGCCAGTGTATATTATGTACCCCTACTGTACATAATGCTGATTTCCCATTTCTCCTTTTATTACCCATTTAAATTTCTGATTTTAAGCATTTTCGGTCTACCTTCCTGTATAGTCTTATGTAATTTGTGTATTAGAGCAACCTAAGAGTAATAATAACCATGCAGTTTTACACATTGCATGCGTGTACCTTGATGTGGAAATATCAGACCATAATACTGATTTATCTAGTTGACTGTAATGTAACAGCTTTATTTTTATTCTACTTTTTACCAAAAGACTGCACTTTAAATCTATGCATAAATTCCAGATGAAAATCTGTTCTGCACATTTATTAGCGGATCATGCCAACATTAATGCATAAACCAAAGTCTTCGATCATGCCTTTGAGATATAGATATATATAAAAAAAATGTTATACATTTTGGCACATTTTTTGTGGTTAGCTGTGCTACTCATTGCATGGTCCTTACAAGTTGTGCCTCATTGTAAAAGCGACTTATCAGGCTTTCCAGGGATATAAAATAAAATGTCAACTGGTATGATTAAAGGGTAGAAATAAGGAACCACTTTGTTTCCAAACGTTTTTTGAGGAGTTTATATTCAGTCCAGCACAATATCCTTACATAAAAAAAAATCTGAGTGTTGTAAATATATTTTTTACTGATAATTTTCCAAGCATTAATTCATGAAAATGTACTCATAATTTGTGGGCCTCTAACTTAAGTCTTATCCTCTTTGATCTATACCCTGATACATTTTCAAGATTAGAGAAAATATGAATCAGCTGTCCTGTGTGTATCCACCTCATAATTAAACATTCTCTTTTCCAGAAACGGGACACCATACCAAATCCATCATCCCTGTATCCATTCCCACTGTGCCACAGTTACGACCGGTCCTGGAAGCCATATCCAGAGGATCCTCGCCCATCCCCCCAGAGCAGGTAACTACTACATTTGTTAGTTTCTTTGTTAGATTGTGAACAGGATTATTCAAAAAATAATGTACAGATTTTGATGAAACTTTCAGGGAATGTTGTTCATGGCACAAGGAAGATGTGACTAGATTTAGATGGGGATCTGGAAGCGGATGCAGATCCAGGATTTTTTCTGGCTGATTTGTTAACATTGCAAGATAGGGCAGATTTCCACATTTTCACTAATAACTTAAAAAGTTGCCAATGACTTTTGCGAACATTTTCAGGGAATGTTGTTCATGGCACAAGGGAGAAATGACTAGTTTTTGGTGGTGATCTGAATGTGGATGCAGATCCAAGAATCTTTTAGATGATCTGTAAACAGGATTTGTCAGGGCAGTTTTTCTCAAAATGTTTACCACAGATTTTGGTGTAAAAAAAATTGGCAATGTTGGTCATGGCACAAGACCAATATTATTAGAGTTTGGTTGTAATCCAAACCCAGATGTTGATCCAGTGATTTTTAAAAATTTGTTAACATTGCAAGAGACGGCAGATTTCCACATTTTTGGCAATAACTCGCTCAGCAGTGTTGGAAATGCCTTGGTGGAGATTTGTGCTTCTTCTAGTTCTTAGTGTAATGTGTCATCGTAAGAGTGTGATTCTGTCTGTAGATTCTTGTCAAACAAGGTGTTGTTGTTCTTTTTGTGTTTTTAGTTGTTGAAGGCGTCAGAGCAGCAAGGGAACAACCGAATTCCTGACCTGCGCTCTGAGTCCAGAGAGAGCCCCCTGAGAGGCATCCAGCAGCCCGGCCCGCCCATCCAGACCAACAGCATATCAGCCTCTCTGCAGCTCAACTCTCTGACCCTAAACTCCCGCTCACTAACCCTAAAACACAGCAGTCGGCATGGCAACAAACCCCCACTTCACGCCATGCACAGCGAGAGTTTAGGATCCAACCCTGCGCCCAGCATCCTCACCTCCTCCAGCCTGTTAGCCAATCACAGCAGCAGCAGCCTCTCCTACGATAACCTTATGACCCCTGCAGACCCTCAGTTCTTGCCCCAGAGAGGGGCTCCCACAGTTGGCTACCACCCTCACTATATGTCTCTGGGTGGAGATGGGAGTGTGGTGCAGAGGCCTCCACCTCACTCTTACAGCCCTGTGTTCATGGGTGTCACCAGACAGTCACCTCAGCCTCGTGACACCTCCCCTTCCTTGCTGGGCCTCACCTCCAGAGACCCCTCACCCTCATTCCAAGGGTACATACAAAGAGACCCTTCCCCATCTTTTCCAAGCCTGATTCAGAGAGATCTCGCATCCCAGAGTGTGATATCAAGGGACCTCCCTCCTCCACCTTTGGTGTCTCAAACTCTCCGTGACAGCCTCAGGGATCTTGGTCCTCAGGGTCTGACCCCAGCGAAATCTGCCGCCGCTCGCTACGACGGCTTCTCAAAAACCCTAATGGCATCCATTCATGAGAGGCGGGAGATGGAGGAGAGGGACAGGATGCTGCGTCTTCAAGCAAGGTCTCAAGCGCTCTACGGGCCAGATGTTGGAATCTACGACATTCCGAGCAGGAGGAGTCTACCGCCAGACAATATCCACAGATCTGCTGGCTCCCGTGGGCCAACACCTCCTGCATACGGCTCTAGGGAGTTTCTCATGAGCACGGGCATTCTCGGTTACGGCATGAGGACGTCGCCGCTCTCCAGCTCCTCCACATCGTCTCTGACTCGAGGCCCTAAAACATCAAGCTCGCCTTTGCAAAGCAGCAGCAGCAGCAGCCTGCAGAGCAAAGGCAGGTCCTCATCTCCTGCTTACTGCCCTCCTGACAGACAGACTCAACCCCTCCCTTCCTCTACATCCACCCTACCCCGTTTACCCTCCACCTCTACCTCCACCGCCCCCTCGTATGCTTCCTACGGCACTGCCAAGCGCTCTTCGCTTACGCACTCCTCTGAGGGGAAAGACTCTGTCACCCTAGGAGCCCTGAAGTAGAAAAAAAAGGAAGAAAAACATACTCTATGTTTCTGGTGGTGTGAATGAATCATCTATGCAGTGTTAGTCTCAGTATTCACAACTCTGAAATACTTTGTAAATAAGAGGCCATTTGGGACTTTTCCTGTGTGGGAGACCGGATGAGAAACTAACACACACTGAAGGACAGTAATCCTCAAAAAGTCTTGTCCAAATCTTTAAAAAAGAGAATCTCAGGATAGTTGTGCCTCCTCTTACAAACAGAGCACCACAGACTCAGACAAAGCAGAAGGGCTATGTGAGGAATACAGATGGACTTTCTATCTGCTCGGACATGTTTTGATATTGCTTTTGTGAAATAGTGTAATACCACATCATCTGATTTGTCTCCCACTGCAAACTACCCTGTTTAATAAATTTTGTAGTTGTTTCTATGAATAAACTTATTTTGTAATTTTTATGTCTTTTTCTCTATTTGTCCCGTCAATGCTGTGGTGAATTTAAAGATTGGTCAAACATTATCTCCCTTTTCTGCAAGTTTAAGTGGCTCCAGATTAGCCAAGTTCATACATTTTTTATTTTTTTTGCCATAAAGGCCACTCAGTTATTAGATTTGGGCATACATAAACCCCTCTGTTTCAGTCCTGCTTAGAACATGCTGTTTTGTTGTTGGTGGCTTTAACAAAGCCATATTTTGCCTTAACTTGGGTTCATATATTAAATTTAGATTACTGCTACAGTATGTTTACAATAGGAGTGGCACACACTTGTTGACTTTGCTGTTATGTGATGACTCTCTTTTCTTAAAGTCCAATAGTCTTATATCACAAGAGTAGACAACTTGAGCCTCTTTGAGAAGACAGCAGGAAATGAGTTACACCATCATCTGACAGATCAAGTCCTACTCCACTCATGGTAAGAACATGTTAAAGCCTTGTCCTTTTAGATGCAAACCAGGATCATCAATCAAAAATTGTGCCTTAGCAGTACTATGATAGTGAGTATATTAACATGCTGTTACACATGTTATTGATGCATACATTATTATAACTATAACTACTAAGCATCTATTTCTCGAATCATGATTTGATGCCATTACATTGATGCACATGCAGTTTTCAACATATGCAGAGTGAGAAATAGGTTCATATACACATAAAGATAAAAAAAAAAAATACTGTGTTTTGAATATTTGGACAAATAAACAGCCTCCTTGGCTGACTCTACAGTCTTCTGTTCTTCCCTTTATCTGACATCTACCCTGCAGTAGGGCAGGCAGACATAGAAGATGACTTTATTAATATTACTGTCTTTATTTGGGTTCTTGTTTGCTTTGGTAGCTCTAATAGAGCCTTCAGTGATAATATCAGTTGGTTTCATGAAAAATAAAAAACTTAAAAAGTAGCTGTCGCTATTAAAAAAACAAATCCATGTTAATATTGGTGATTATTTCTACTTTGAAAATATCACTGAGAGGGATTTTCTTTTTAAAGAACAGAATGGTCTGGAAATAAAAGCTGCTACAATGATTGAAACAGGTTTATTACTAGAGTGCCAATAATAGCACTGGGAAAAAATAACATAATGATGTGCAACCAGGATTTTAAAGCATATAATTGCAAAGCGGGAATGATTCACAGGCTCTACATGGCCCATGTCTTTGCAGTGAATTTGTATATGGTACCCTCTAGTGGACAGCTTCAGAACATAGTGTGATGTTGGCAGGGCACTCAGATCCAGCAGATGATGCTATTGTGTGTAAAATGACAGAAACACATGTTGAGTAATGGAAAGGCAAAGATAAGCTGTGGTGTGACCTACATACTCAACAGTCATTTTTATTGTGCAGCAGCATTTTATCACCACATGCAGATACTTTACACATCAAAATAACAGAACAAACAATCAAAAAAATCTGGATTATTATTATTTTTTGTCATTTTACTGTCGTGAAATTGCATCAAACAAGTGCAAAAACTAAGTGATACAATCATTATTATACCACAATTTACTCAGTATATTTACAAGTTGAAATTAGAGCTCTTTAGTAACCAGGACAAAATAACAGAGAAACACTTAAAATATACAAAAATCTAGATTTATAACTCCACAAAAATCACATTAGAATTGATAATCAATAAGATAAATTATAAATTAATTATACCAAGCCCCAGAAATCAGAAAAAAAACCATCAAATTCAACCCATAAAAAATAAAGTTAGCCCAAAGGTGCTTCCCACAAATTTACGATGCTGAACAAATTTATGAGACCACCTGTCATAAAAACAAACAAACCAAAAAAAACAACATATATTTTTAGAAATCATTCAAAAACTTATTTAAAATGAAATATGTTAATGTTATTGGACATACATTTTGAACAGGAATGAGGACTTTTAAGCTGAGTTCACTTTTCATTCCTATATTTAAGCTTCCTCATTAGGCTTCTCTGAGAAGTCAGAAATAATTAAGCCTCACATTTAACCACTTAAACAATTTTTTTCTGTTTAGGAATAAATAACTATAATTTGACTTCTTAATCAATAAATGATAATGTGCTTTACTATATTTTTTCTTTTTTTTGTTGTAAAACAGTAAATTTGAAATTTCATGGATAACAGTAATAATTATATTTGTCATTTAAAATATAATTTCTGTCAAAGAGCTTCCACATACCAACCAGTACAGAAACATAGAAAATGATTTTGGTTTTTAGCAGTTTAGAGTGATGGCATTAAATTTACACTGGGGGGGTTCTTAATAAATTTATGAAGCTCTGTATATACATTTCAAAATGAGAGCTCTTTTGTTAAAGAAGAAAGATGGAGAAATAGAATGAACACTCAATAATTTATAAAAAGAAACTTGATGATATAACAACGCACAGAAAAAAACATTTACATTTATAATAAATTGGATTAAATATAAATGAATACTAAACCCCTAAAAATCAGAAATAAATCATCAAACTCAACCCATATCTATAAAAATGGGTAAAATATGCCTTCCACAAATTTAAGAATGTATCACAAATGTGTAAAAAAAACCCAATAGAAATGGGACAATCTGAAGTTAATATGTCAAGAAAATTACAAAGATCACATGACAGATTTTTTAAACAATACATTTATTTGTTTCTAGAAAATGATATTCAAAATCTGGATTGGTGTGGCAAAAGTGTCACGGAAGAGTTGGGACAGGTTCATGACTGTGCAGCATCAACTCTGGTTTCAACAATTGGAACACATTTTTGGAGCTGAGGGGACCACTTTTTGACGTTCTTAAAGTAGAAATTTATCATTTCTCTTTTTAATCAAGGATTTAAGTCCTTCAGCACTTCAGGGTCTCCTTTGTCTTATTCAATGCTTTACAATGCTACAAGCATTTTTTTAGGCCAGACAAGGCCTCTCAGTGGGCTGTACTTCTGAGGCCTCAACCTGTTCTCTGCTGCAGGGTTGTGATCTGCTGCAGGACTCCTCTGCTGCTGCGACCCTTCCCCTGATTTCCTGCTTCACTATGCAGCAGCACCTGAAGCAGTTTCCCCTCATCAGGAGCAGGGGATTAAAGAGCAGAGTGTCCAGTTCTCATTGCTCTTCACACCTCGGCTCTCATCAGACCTCGGCTCTCTTCAGACCTCAAACCTGTGAACTCAGAGACTCTTTCTTCATGCTGTGGAGTGGGATTTGTAGGGGTGCCCTGCCATTTTCTTTCTTACCACCTTCTCTCCTGTTTTTGGTCAGCCAGGGAGCTCAGTTGTTGTAACTTTTGTTTAGAGGTAAGATCTTTGTTTTGGTTTTAGGTAGTTGGGGTTCTTGTTTATTGTTTTGGCCTGGGAGCACCCTGAAGTTCATTTCCCATTTTTAGTTTATTTGGTTAAAGGGTTTTTTGTTGTGTTACAAGGACTGTTTTCTTTCTGGTTGTTTAGTAAGTGTTAATAAACTCTTAAATTGTGCAGATTAGTCCCGGACCATATTTCTTTAGAGATAACTAGAAACCTTTATGTTACTCCTTTTCCTTATCCCCTAGTAATTTAGTCAAAAGGTCATGACAGTCTGAAATGGCAAAAAAGTCATATGTTAGCATGTGGTTTTGTTGAAAGTCTGACCAGAGGAAAAAAATGCCTAAAACTCATTTTTCAAGTCAAATTTGACCACACCTCCTGAACCAGCATGTTACCCTGCCTGAAAAGGTCCCAAAAAGTCAGGTTTAAGGATACGTTTTTCTGGGTCCGACATGGCATAAAAAGTCATATGTTAGCATGTGTTTTTTTTTTTCAAAAATCTGACCCGAGGGAAGAATGCTTATAACTCATTTTCAAGTCAAATTTGACCACACCTTCTGAACCAACATGTTCTCCTGCCTGAAAAGGTCCCAAAAAGTCACTTTTTACCAAATCTTTTTTCTGGGTCCGACATGGCATAAAAAGTCATATGTTAGCATGTGTTTTTTTTTTTCTTCAAAAATCTGACCCAAGGGAAGAATGCTTATAACTCAATTTTCAGGTGAAATATGACCAAACCTTCTGCACCAGCATGTTCCCCTGCATGAAAAGGTCCCAAAAAGTCATGAGTAAGCATATTTTGTCTGGGTCCGAAATGGCAAAAAAAGTCATATGTTAGCGTGTGTTCTTTACGAAAGTCTGACCAGAGAAAAAAATGCTGATAACTCATTTTTCAGGTGAAATATGACCAAACCTTCTGCACCAGCATGTTCCCCTGCATGAAAAGGTGCCAAAAAGTCATGTGTAAGCATATTTTGTCTGGGTCCGAAATGGCACAAAGTCATATGTTAGAGGTCATTTTTTTTAAAAGTCTGCCCTGAGGAAAAATGCTTTAGACTCAATTTTCAGGTGAAATATGACCAAACCTTCTGCACCAGCATGTTCCCATGCCTGAAAGGGTAACAAAAAGTAGCTTTTCAGCATATTTGTTGTCTGGGTCCAAAATGGCAAGAAGGTCTTATGTTAGTATGTGATTTTTTTGAAAAATCTGACTGGATTGACAAACGCTTAAAACTCATTTTTCATTTGAAATATGAGCAAACCTTATGAACTAGCATGTTCTCCTGACTGAAAAGGCCCCACAAAGTCACTTCTTATCATATCTTTTTTCCTGGTCCGAAAATGCAAGAAAGTAATATGTTCGCAAGTGGTTTTCTTTTTAAAGCTGACCCTTGGTAAAAATGCCTATAACTAATTTTTCAGGTGTGAAACAGGCCAAAAAACATGCTAGTGCAGACGGTTGGGTCATATTTGGCTTCAAAATGGACTTATAAGCCTGTTTCTCTCAGCTCAGGATTTGAAAAACCACTAAGGCTAACATATGACTTTTTTCCATTTCCGACTCCTTCAAAAAATATGCTCAAACATGACTATTTGGGTGTAAAACAGGCCAAAAACATGCTAGTGCAGACGGTTTGGTCATATTTGGCTTCAAAATGGACTTATGAGCGTTTTTCTCTCAGCTCAGGATTTGAAAAAACACTAAGGCTAACATATGACTTTTTTCCATTTCTGACTCTGACAAAAAATATGCTAAAACATGACTTTTAACAGGCCAAAAAAGCATGCTAGTGCAGACGGTTTGGTCATATTTGGCTTCAAATGGACTTATGAGTGTTTTTCTCTCAGCTCAGGATTTGAAAAAACACTAAGGCTAACATATGACTTTTTTCCATTTCTGACTCTGACAAAAAATATGCTCAAACATGACTTTTAACAGGCCAAAAAACATGCTAGTGCAGACGGTTTGGTCATATTTGGCTTCAAAATGGACTTATGAGCGTTTTTCTCTCAGCTCAGGATTTGAAAAAACACTAAGGCTAACATATGACTTTTTTCCATTTCTGACTCTGACAAAAAATATGCTCAAACATGACTTTTAACAGGCCAAAAAAGCATGCTAGTGCAGACGGTTTGGTCATATTTGGCTTCAAAATGGACTTATGAGTGTTTTTCTCTCAGCTCAGGATTTGAAAAAACACTAAGGCTAACATATGACTTTTTTCCATTTCTGACTCCGACCAAAAATATGCTCAAACATGACTTTTTGGGTGTAAAACAGGCCAAAAAACATGCTAGTGCAGACGGTTTGGTCATATTTGGCTTCAAAATGGACTTATGAGCGTTTTTCTCTCAGCTCAGGATTTGAAAAAACACTAAGGCTAACATATGACTTTTTTCCATTTCGGACTCCGACAAAAAATATGCTCAAACATGACTTTTTGGGTGTAAAACAGGCCAAAAAACATGCTAGTGCAGACGGTTTGGTCATATTTGGCTTCAAAATGGACTTATGAGCCTTTTTCTCTCAGCTCAGGACTTGAAAAAACATTAAGGCTAACATATGACTTTTTTCCATTTCGGACTCTGACAAAAAATATGCTCAAACATGACTTTTTGGGTGTAAAACAGGCCAAAAAACATGCTAGTGCAGACGGTTTGGTCAAATTTGGCTCCAAAATGGACTTATGAGCGTTTTTCTCTCAGCTCAGGATTTGAAAAAAACACTAAGGCTAACATATGACTTTTTTCCATGTCTGACCCCGAAAAAAAATATGCTCAAACATGACTTTTTGGGTGTAAAACAGGCCAAAAAACATGCTAGTGCAGACGGTTTGGTCATATTTGGCTTCAAAATGGACTTATGAGCGTTTTTCTCTCAGCTCAGGATTTGACAAAACACTAAGGCTAACATATGACTTTTTTCCATTTCGGACTCCGACAAAAAAATATGCTCAAACATGACTTTTTGGGTGTAAAACAGGCCAAAAAACATGCTAGTGCAGACGGTTTGGTCATATTTGGCTTCAAAATGGACTTATGAGCCTTTTTCTCTCAGCTCAGGACTTGAAAAAAACATTAAGGCTAACATATGACTTTTTTCCATTTCGGACTCTGACAAAAAATATGCTCAAACATGACTTTTTGGGTGTAAAACAGGCCAAAAAACATGCTAGTGCAGACGGTTTGGTCAAATTTGGCTCCAAAATGGACTTATGAGCGTTTTTCTCTCAGCTCAGGATTTGAAAAAAACACTAAGGCTAACATATGACTTTTTTCCATGTGGGACACTGACAAAAAATATGCTCAAACATGACTTTTTGGGTGTAAAACAGGCCAAAAAACATGCTAGTGCAGACGGTTTGGTCATATTTGGCTTCAAAATGGACTTATGAGCGTTTTTCTCTCAGCTCAGGATTTGACAAAACACTAAGGCTAACATATGACTTTTTTCCATTTTGGACTCCGACAAAAAATATGCTCAAACATGACTTTTTGGGTGTAAAACAGGCCAAAAAACATGCTAGTGCAGACGGTTTGTTCATATTTGGCTTCAAAATGGACTTATGAGCGTTTTTCTCTCAGCTCAGGATTTGAAAAAACACTAAGGCTAACATATGACTTTTTTCCATGTGGTACTCCGCCGAAAAATATGCTCAAACATGACTTTTTGGGTGTAAAACAGGCCTAAAAACATGCTAGTGCAGACGGTTTGGTCAAATTTGGCTCCAAAATGGACTTATGAGCGTTTTTCTCTCAGCTTAGAATTTGAAAAAACACTAAGGCTAACATATGACTTTTTTCCATGTGGGACTCCGACAAAAAATATGCTCAAACATGACTTTTTGGGTGTAAAACAGGCCAAAAAACATGCTAGTGCAGACGGTTTGGTCATATTTGGCTTCAAAATGGACTTATAAGCCTGTTTCTCTCAGCTCAGGATTTGAAAAAACACTAAGGCTAACATATGACTTTTTTCCAATTTCTGGACTCCGACAAAAAATATGCTCAAACATGACTTTTTGGGTGTAAAACAGGCCAAAAAACATGCTAGTGCAGACGGTTTGGTCAAATTTTGCTCCAAAATGGACTTATGAGCGTTTTTCTCTCAGCTCAGAATTTGAAAAAACACTAAGGCTAACATATGACTTTTTTCCATTTGGGACTTCGACAAAAAATATGCTCAAACATGACTTTTTGGGTGTAAAACAGGCCAAAAAACATGCTAGTGCAGACGGTTTGGTCATATTTGGCTTCAAAATGGACTTATGAGCGTTTTTCTCTCAGCTCAGGATTTGACAAAACACTAAGGCTAACATATGACTTTTTTCCATTTTGGACTCCGACAAAAAATATGCTCAAACATGACTTTTTGGGTGTAAAACAGGCCAAAAAACATGCTAGTGCAGACGGTTTGTTCATATTTGGCTTCAAAATGGACTTATGAGCGTTTTTCTCTCAGCTCAGGATTTGAAAAAAACACTAAGGCTAACATATGACTTTTTTCCATGTGGTACTCCGCCGAAAAAATATGCTCAAACATGACTTTTTGGGTGTAAAACAGGCCTAAAAACATGCTAGTGCAGACGGTTTGGTCAAATTTGGCTCCAAAATGGACTTATGAGCGTTTTTCTCTCAGCTTAGAATTTGAAAAAACACTAAGGCTAACATATGACTTTTTTCCATGTGGGACTCCGACAAAAAATATGCTCAAACATGACTTTTTGGGTGTAAAACAGGCCAAAAAACATGCTAGTGCAGACGGTTTGGTCATATTTGGCTTCAAAATGGACTTATAAGCCTTTTTCTCTCAGCTCAGGATTTGAAAAAACACTAAGGCTAACATATGACTTTTTTCCAATTTGGGACTCCGACAAAAAATATGCTCAAACATGACTTTTTGGGTGTAAAACAGGCCAAAAAACATGCTAGTGCAGACGGTTTGGTCAAATTTTGCTCCAAAATGGACTTATGAGCGTTTTTCTCTCAGCTCAGGATTTGAAAAAACACTAAGGCTAACATATGACTTTTTTCCATTTGGGACTCCGACAAAAAATATGCTCAAACATGATTTTTGGGTGTAAAACAGGCCAAAAAACATGCTAGTGCAGACGGTTTGGTCATATTTTGCTTCAAAATGGACTTATGAGCGTTTTTCTCTCAGCTCAAGATTTGAAAAAACACTAAGGCTAACATATGACTTTTTTCCATTTGGGACTCCAACAAGAAATATGCTCAAACATGACTTTTTGGGTGTAAAACAGGCCAAAAAACATGCTAGTGCAGATGGTTTGGTCATATTTGGCTTCAAAATGGACTTATGAGCATTTTTCTCTCAGCTCAGGATTTGAAAAAACACTAAGGCTAACATATGACTTTTTTCCATTTGGGACTCCGACAAAAAATATGCTCAAACATGACTTTTTGGGTGTAAAACAGGCCAAAAAACATGCTAGTGCAGACGGTTTGGTCAAATTTGGCTTCAAAATGGACTTATGAGCGTTATTCTCTCAGCTCAGGATTTGAAAAAACACTAAGGCTAACATATGACTTTTTTCCATGTGGGACTCCGACTAAAAATATGCTCAAACATGACTTTTTGGGTGTAAAACAGGCCAAAAAACATGCTAGTGCAGACGGGTTGGTCAAATTTGGCTCCAAAATGGACTTATGAGCGTTTTTCACTCAGCTTAGAATTTGAAAAAACACTAAGGCTAACATATGACTTTTTTCCATGTGGGACTCCGACAAAAAATATGCTCAAACATGACTTTTTGGGTGTAAAACAGGCCAAAAAACATGCTAGTGCAGACGGTTTGGTCAAATTTGGCTCCAAAATGGACTTATGAGCGTTTTTCTCTCAGCTCAGAATTTGAAAAAACACTAAGGCTAACATATGACTTTTTTCCATTTGGGACTCCGACAAAAAATATGCTCAAACATGACTTTTTGGGTGTAAAACAGGCCGAAAAACATGCTAGTGCAGACGGTTTGGTCATATTTGGCTTCAAAATGGACTTATGAGCGTTTTTCTCTCAGCTCAGGATTTGACAAAACACTAAGGCTAACATATGACTTTTTTCCATTTCGGACTCCGACAAAAAATATGCTCAAACATGACTTTTTGGGTGTAAAACAGGCCAAAAAACATGCTAGTGCAGACTGTTTGTTCATATTTGGCTTCAAAATGGACTTATGAGCGTTTTTCTCTCAGCTCAGGATTTGAAAAAACACTAAGGCTAACATATGACTTTTTTCCATGTGGTACTCCGCCGAAAAAATATGCTCAAACATGACTTTTTGGGTGTAAAACAGGCCTAAAAACATGCTAGTGCAGACGGTTTGGTCAAATTTGGCTCCAAAATGGACTTATGAGCGTTTTTCTCTCAGCTTAGAATTTGAAAAAACACTAAGGCTAACATATGACTTTTTTCCATGTGGGACTCCGACAAAAAATATGCTCAAACATGACTTTTTGGGTGTAAAACAGGCCAAAAAACATGCTAGTGCAGACGGTTGGGTCATATTTGGCTTCAAAATGGACTTATAAGCCTGTTTCTCTCAGCTCAGGATTTGAAAAACCACTAAGGCTAACATATGACTTTTTTCCAATTTGGGACTCCGACAAAAAATATGCTCAAACATGACTTTTTGGGTGTAAAACAGGCCAAAAAACATGCTAGTGCAGACGGTTTGGTCAAATTTTGCTCCAAAATGGACTTATGAGCGTTTTTCTCTCAGCTCAGGATTTGAAAAAACACTAAGGCTAACACATGACTTTTTTCCATTTGGGACTCCGACAAAAAATATGCTCAAACATGATTTTTGGGTGTAAAACAGGCCAAAAAACATGCTAGTGCAGACGGTTTGGTCATATTTTGCTTCAAAATGGACTTATGAGCGTTTTTCTCTCAGCTCAAGATTTGAAAAAACACTAAGGCTAACATATGACTTTTTTCCATTTGGGACTCCAACAAGAAATATGCTCAAACATGACTTTTTGGGTGAAAAACAGGCCAAAAAACATGCTAGTGCAGATGGTTTGGTCATATTTGGCTTCAAAATGGACTTATGAGCATTTTTCTCTCAGCTCAGGATTTGAAAAAACACTAAGGCTAACATATGACTTTTTTCCATTTGGGGCTCCGACAAAAAATATGCTCAAACATGACTTTTTGGGTGTAAAACAGGCCAAAAAACATGCTAGTGCAGACGGTTTGGTCAAATTTGGCTTCAAAATGGACTTATGAGCGTTATTCTCTCACCTCAGGATTTGAAAAAACACTAAGGCTAACATATGACTTTTTTCCATGTGGGACTCCGACTAAAAATATGCTCAAACATGACTTTTTGGGTGTAAAACAGGCCAAAAAACATGCTAGTGCAGACGGGTTGGTCAAATTTGGCTCCAAAATGGACTTATGAGCGTTTTTCACTCAGCTTAGAATTTGAAAAAACACTAAGGCTAACATATGACTTTTTTCCATGTGGGACTCCGACAAAAAATATGCTCAAACATGACTTTTTGGGTGTAAAACAGGCCAAAAAACATGCTAGTGCAGACGGTTTGGTCAAATTTGGCTCCAAAATGGACTTATGAGCCGTTTTTCTCTCAGCTCAGAATTTGAAAAAACACTAAGGCTAACATATGACTTTTTTCCATTTGGACTTCGACAAAAAATATGCTCAAACATGACTTTTTGGGTGTAAAACAGGCCAAAAAACATGCTAGTGCAGACGGTTTGTTCATATTTGGCTTCAAAATGGACTTATGAGCGTTTACCTCTCAGCTCTGGACTTGAAAAAACACTAAGGCTAACATATGACTTTTTTCCATGTCGGACCCCGAAAAAAAAATATGCTCAAACATGACTTTTTGGGTGTAAAACAGGCCAAAAAACATGCTTGTGCAGACGGTTTGGTCATATTTTGCTTCAAAATGGACTTATGAGCCGTTTTCTCTCAGCTCAGGATTTGAAAAAACACTAAGGCTAACATATGACTTTTTTCCATGTCGGACCCAGAAAAAAAATATCCTCAAACATGACTTTTTGGGTGTAAAACAGGCCAAAAAACATGCTAGTGCAGACGGTTTGGTCAAATTTTGCTCCAAAATGGACTTATGAGCGTTTTTCTCTCAGCTCAGGATTTGAAAAAACACTAAGGCTAACATATGACTTTTTTCCATTTGGGACTCCGACAAAAAATATGCTCAAACATGACTTTTTGGGTGTAAAACAGGCCAAAAAACATGCTAGTGCAGACGGTTTGGTCATATTTTGCTTCAAAATGGACTTATGAGCTGTTTTTCTCTCAGCTCAAGATTTGAAAAAACACTAAGGCTAACATATGACTTTTTTCCATTTGGGACTCCAACAAGAAATATGCTCAAACATGACTTTTTGGGTGAAAAACAGGCCAAAAACATGCTAGTGCAGATGGTTTGGTCATATTTGGCTTCAAAATGGACTTATGAGCATTTTTCTCTCAGCTCAGGATTTGAAAAAACACTAAGGCTAACATATGACTTTTTTCCATTTGGGACTCCGACAAAAAATATGCTCAAACATGACTTTTTGGGTGTAAAACAGGCCGAAAAAACATGCTAGTGCAGACGGTTTGGTCATATTTGGCTTCAAAATGGACTTATGAGCGTTTTCTCTCAGCCTCAGGATTTGAAAAAACACTAAGGCTAACATATGACTTTTTTCCATGTGGGACTCCGACTAAAAATATGCTCAAACATGACTTTTTGGGTGTAAAACAGGCCAAAAAACATGCTAGTGCAGACGGTTTGGTCATATTTGGCTCAAAATGGACTTATGAGCCGTTTTTCTCTCAGCTCAGGATTTGAAAAAACACTAAGGCTAACATATGACTTTTTTCCATGTGGGACTCCGACAAAAAATATGCTCAAACATGACTTTTTGGGTGTAAAACAGGCCAAAAAACATGCTAGTGCAGACGGTTTGGTCAAATTTGGCTCCAAAATGGACTTATGAGCGTTTTTCTCTCAGCTCAGAATTTGAAAAAACACTAAGGCTAACATATGACTTTTTTCCATTTGGGACTTCGACAAAAAATATGCTCAAACATGACTTTTTGGGTGTAAAACAGGCCAAAAAACATGCTAGTGCAGACGGTTTGTTCATATTTGGCTTCAAAATGGACTTATGAGCGTTTACCTCTCAGCTCTGGACTTGAAAAAACACTAAGGCTAACATATGACTTTTTTCCATGTCGGACCCCGAAAAAAAATATGCTCAAACATGACTTTTTGGGTGTAAAACAGGCCAAAAAACATGCTAGTGCAGACGGTTTGGTCATATTTTGCTTCAAAATGGACTAATGAGCCGTTTTCTCTCAGCTCAGGATTTGAAAAAACACTAAGGCTAACATATGACTTTTTTCCATGTCGGACCCAGAAAAAAAATATCCTCAAACATGACTTTTTGGGTGTAAAACAGGCCGAAAAACATGCTAGTGCAGACGGTTTGGTCATATTTTGCTTCAAAATGGACTTATGAGCCTTTTTCTCCCAGCTCGGGACTTGACAAAACACTAAGGCTAACATATGACTTTTTTCCATGTCGGACCCAGAAAAAAAATATCCTCAAACATGACTTGTTGGGTGTAAAACAGGCCAAAAAACATGCTAGTGCAGACGGTTTGGTCATATTTTGCTTCAAAATGGACTTATGAGCCTTTTTCTCTCACCTCAGGATTTGAAAAAACACTAAGGCTAACATATGACTTTTTTTCCATGTCGGACCCCAAAAAAAATATGCTCAAACATGACTTTTTGGGTGTAAAACAGGCCGAAAAACATGCTAGTGCAGACGGTTTGGTCATATTTTGCTTCAAAATGGACTTATGAGCCTTTTTCTCTCAGCTCAGGATTTGAAAAAACACTAAGGCTAACATATGACTTTTTTCCATGTTGGACCCCGAAAAAAAAATATGCTCAAACATGACTTTTTGGGTGTAAAACAGGCCGAAAAACATGCTAGTGCAGACGGTTTGGTCATATTTTGCTTGAAAATGGACTTATGAGCGTTTTTCTCTCAGCTCAGGATTTGAAAAAACACTAAGGCTAACATATGACTTTTTTCCATGTCGGACCCCGAAAAAAAGTATGCTCAAACATGACTTTTTGGGTGTAAAACAGGCCGAAAAACATGCTAGTGCAGACGGTTTGGTCATATTTTGCTTCAAAATGAACTTATGAGCCTTTTTCTCTCACCTCAGGACTTGAAAAACACTAAGGCTAACATATGACTTTTTTCCATGTCGGACCCAGAAAAAAAATATCCTCAAACATGACTTTTTGGGTGTAAAACAGGCCGAAAAACATGCTAGTGCAGACGGTTTGGTCATATTTTGCTTCAAAATGGACTTATGAGCCTTTTTCTCTCAGCTCAGGATTTGAAAAAACACTAAGGCTAACATATGACTTTTTTCCATGTCGGACCCCGAAAAAAAATATGCTCAAACATGACTTTTTGGGTGTAAAACAGGCCGCAAAACATGCTAGTGCAGACGGTTTGGTCATATTTTGCTTCAAAATGGACTTATGAGCCTTTTTCTCTCACCGCAGTATTTGAAAAAACACTAAGGCTAACATATGACTTTTTTCCATGTCGGACCCCGAAAAAAAATATGCTCAAACATGACTTTTTGGGTGTAAAACAGGCCGAAAAACATGCTAGTGCAGACGGTTTGGTCATATTTGGCTTCAAAATGGACTTATGAGCCTTTTTCTCTCACCTCAGGACTTGAAAAAACACTAAGGCTAACATATGACTTTTTTTCCATGTCGGACCCCGAAAAAAAATATGCTCAAACATGACTTTTTGGGTGTAAAACAGGCCAAAAAACATGCTAGTGCACACGTTTTGGTCATATTTTGCTTCAAAATGGACTTATGAGCCATTTTCTCTCACCAGAGGATTTGAAAAAACACTAAGGCTAACATATGAATTTTTTCCATGTCGGACCCAGAAAAAAAATACGCTCAAACATGACTTTTTGGGTGTAAAACAGGCCGAAAAACATGCTTGTTCAGACGGTTTGGTCATATTTAGCTTCAAAATGGACTTATGAGCCTTTTTCTCTCACCTCAGGATTTGAAAAAACACTAAGGCTAACATATGACTTTTTTCCATGTCGGACCCAAAAAAAAATATGCTCAAACATGACTTTTTGGGTGTAAAACAGGCCGCAAAACATGCTAGTGCAGACGGTTTGGTCATATTTTGCTACAAAATGGACTTATGAGCCTTTTTCTCTCACCTCAGGATTTGAAAAAACTCTAAGGCTAACATATGACTTTTTTCCATGTCGGACCCCGAAGAAAAAATATGCTCAAACATGACTTTTTGGGTGTAAAACAGGCCGAAAAACATGCTAGTGCAGACGGTTTGGTCATATTTGGCTTCAAAAAGAACTTATGAGCCTTTTTCTCTCACCTCAGGACTTGAAAAAACACTAAGGCTAACATATGACTTTTTTTCATGTCGGACCCCGAAAAAAAATATGCTCAAACATGACTTTTTGGGTGTAAAACAGGCCAAAAAACATGCTAGTGCACACGTTTTGGTCATATTTTGCTTCAAAATGGACTTATGAGCCATTTTCTCTCACCAGAGGATTTGACAAAACACTAAGGCTAACATATGAATTTTTTCCATGTCGGACCCCGAAAAAAAATATGCTCAAACATGACTTTTTGGGTGTAAAACAGGCCGAAAAACATGCTTGTTCAGACGGTTTGGTCATATTTAGCTTCAAAATGGACTTATGAGCCTTTTTCTCTCACCTCAGGATTTGAAAAAACACTAAGGCTAACATATGACTTTTTTCCATGTCGGACCCAAAAAAAAATATGCTCAAACATGACTTTTTGGGTGTAAAACAGGCCGAAAAACATGCTAGTGCAGACGGTTTGGTCATATTTTGCTTCAAAATGGACTTATGAGCCTTTTTCTCCCAGCTCGGGACTTGACAAAACACTAAGGCTAACATATGACTTTTGTCCATGTCGGACCCAGAAAAAAAATATCCTCAAACATGACTTGTTGGGTGTAAAACAGGCCAAAAAACATGCTAGTGCAGACGGTTTGGTCATATTTTGCTTCAAAATGGACTTATGAGCCTTTTTCTCTCACCTCAGGATTTGAAAAAACACTAAGGCTAACATATGACTTTTTTCCATGTCGGACCCCGAAAAAAAATATGCTCAAACATGACTTTTTGGGTGTAAAACAGGCCGAAAAACATGCTAGTGCAGACGGTTTGGTCATATTTTGCTTCAAAATGGACTCATGAGCCTTTTTCTCTCACCACAGGATTTGAAAAAACACTAAGGCTAACATATGACTTTTTTCCATGTCGGACCCCGAAAAAAAATTTGCTCAAACATGACTTTTTGGGTGTAAAACAGGCCGAAAAACATGCTAGTGCAGACGGTTTTGTCATATTTTGCTTCAAAATGGACTTATGAGCCTTTTTCTCTCACCTCAGGACTTGAAAAACACTAAGGCTAACATATGACTTTTTTCCATGTCGGACCCCGAAAAAAAACATGCTCAAACATGACTTTTTGGGTGTAAAACAGGCCGGAAAACATGCTAGTGCAGACGGTTCGGTCATATTTTGCTTCAAAATGGACTTATGAGCCGTTTTCTCTCACCTCAGTATTTGACAAGACACTAAGGCTAACATATGACTTTTTTCCATGTCTGACCCCGAAAAAAAATATCTTCAAACATGACTTTTTGGGTGTAAAACAGGCGGAAAAACATGCTAGTGCAGACGGTTTGGTCATATTTTGCTTCAAAATGGACTTATAAGCCGTTTTCTCTCACCTCAGGACTTGAAAAACACTAAGGCTAACATATGACTTTTTTCCATGTCCGACCCAGAAAAAAAATATGCTCAAACATGACTTTTTGGGTGTAAAACAGGCCGAAAAACATGCTAGTGCAGACGGTTTGGTCATATTTTGCTTCAAAATGGACTTATGAGCCTTTTTCTCTCAGCTCAGGATTTGAAAAAACACTAAGGCTAACATATGAGTTTTTTCCATGTCGGACCCCGAAAAAAAATATGCTCTAACATGACTTTTTGGGTGTAAAACAGGCCGAAAAACATGCTAGTGCAGACGGTTTGGTCATATTTTGCTTCAAAATGGACTTATGAGCCTTTTTCTCTCACCGCAGTATTTGAAAAAACATTAAGGCTAACATATGACTTTTTTCCATGTCGGACCCCGAAAAAAAATATGCTCAAACATGACTTTTTGGGTGTAAAACAGGCCGAAAAACATGCTAGTGCACACGTTTTGGTCATATTTTGCTTCAAAATGGACTTATGAGCGTTTTTCTCCCAGCTCGGGACTTGACAAAACACTAAGGCTAACATATGACTTTTTTCCATGTCGGACCCAGAAAAAAAATATCCTCAAACATGACTTTTTGGGTGTAAAACAGGCCGCAAAACATGCTAGTGCAGACGGTTTGCTCATATTTTGCTTCAAAATGGACTTATGAGCCTTTTTCTCTCACCTCAGGATTTGAAAAAACACTAAGGCTAACATATGACTTTTTTCCATGTCGGACCCCGAAAAAAAATATGCTCAAACATGACTTTTTGGGTGTAAAACAGGCCGAAAAACATGCTAGTGCAGACGGTTTGGTCATATTTTGCTTCAAAATGGACTC
>JBAMNC010001912.1:0-18330 GCA_037902135.1 Cetoscarus ocellatus | reverse complement strand
CAGACAGTGAGTCTGATCAGACCACAGTGGGGGTCTCAGTGTTGTAGTACAGCCTCACGTCATTCATGAGTAAAAGCTCCACCTTTAGGTTAAACCAGAGGCGGCATCTGTGCGCCGCTGTCTGCTGCCGGCACAGTCAGGACGGGACGGAGGAGGAGCGGGCAGAGCCGCTGCGGGCTTCACCATTCCTTCACTTCTCCTCTTCGTTATGACTCCTCCTGCGCTCTCGGTTGAAGACGGGGTCTCCTTCACCGGAAATAAACAGGTACTAGTTGCGCGGTGGTGCGTTCACTGTCGCCTCCGTTATTATGAGGAGCCTCTGATGCGGGCGGAGAGGACAGGATGCCCACCAGCGGCGCAGACTCGCTGAAAGCCAGCGCCTTCATCCCGGTGTGCACGGCAGCCTGCCTCCTGGTCGGCTCCACATCCCTCTTCTTCGTCTTCACGTGAGTAATCTTATTCAGACGCACGCGCTTTTGTGCCAGGTATACTCCACAGGCCACGTCTTCATTCTTGTACGTAAGACTGAGTTCTTACACCATATTAGGCTATAACTAATAAAAAAGTCGCACATTAACTCTCTGTAATATATTTCAGCAAAATAGGGATACACGATATTATCGGAACAATATCAGCAGATGAAAGTCTTTGCAGATATTTATAGGCGATAATTTAGCCGTACATTTTGGCCATTAATATCCCATATATTGGCTGTAATGTTTGCAGAATATACAGATGTACAATAATGATTTGCCTAATCATCACATAATGTCCACTTTTATAAATCAAAGTATTATTTATTAAAGAATACAATTTTGCATCTGTTTCTAACACTGATTAGAGGTGCTCTGAGAGCACAAACCTCCGCCGACGCATTTCCAACACTGTTGAGCTGGGTGCTGTCAAAAATGTGTAAAACTGCCTTATATTGCAATGTTAACAAATCCTTGTAACCATTTCTGGACCCACAACTGGACTTGGATCACCACCAAAATCTAATCAGTTTTCCTTCGTGCCATGACCAGCATTCCCTGAAAATGTAAATAGCCTATATAGAGAACTTGTTGAGTTATTAGCAAAATGTGGAAAACTGCCCGATCTGGCAATGTTAACAAGTCCTTAAGAAACGTTCTGGATCCAGACTTTATTCAGATCACCAGCAAAATGTAATTACTCCTCCCTAGTGCCATGACCAACATTTCCTAAAATTTTCATCAAAATCCTTTGGAGACTTTTTGAAACTGCCCTTTCTCGCAATGGTAATACTTAAAGAATTCCTTGATCTGCACCTGGATTTGGATCAGCTCCAAGTCATTTCTTCTTTGTGCCATGACCAATTTTCCCTGAAAATGTCATCAAAATCCACTTATTAGTTGTTGAGTTATCGCATTCATAACCTAACACACAAAGAAACAAACTAACAAAAACATGATATCTTTGTGGGGAATTAACTGTCACCATGAAAGGAACCTGTTAATTTAAGTTAAGTGGAGACTTTGTGCTCTTGACAAAAATGATCAGTATTTATATCAGTATCGCAATAATGGGTCTGTAAATAGGGCATGTCGAATATATCTGATATCTTGCATTCCTAAAATATTCTTTAAGTTTTATAATTCATCTTAAAATAGTATTTACGTAACAAATGCACAAAAAGAGTACTATTTCTTTCTTTCTCCTCTGACTTCACTCTGCTGGCAGTCCCACCAAGGGTGGCTCACATCTGACCTGGTTGGCTCTCAGTGTAGGCTAGTTTGGGTGCCTGCCCGGTGCACCCTTAGGACTCTCAGTAAGCTCAGTTTTAGGGGATAAGCCACCCACAATCAACATCAAGCAATAATATGTCTTCATGGGCCCTTTGTGTCAGAATATCAGTCGCTGGGAGTAAAACACACCCTTTCAGCACTTGAAAACAAATGTCGTGGTTTGGGTCAAGACAGAACTGTTGGAAATGTGACTATTGATGGTGTTGGAATAGTTAATTTTAGCCTCCTGATTCTGACCTATTTGTGAGGTAAAGCAGAGCTGGTGGGAGGTTGAAAAGACTCAGCTCAAGCCAACGCTGCTGGCTCTGCAGAGGAAAAAAATGAATATTATATCCCATAATACCCTCAGATCCAATTTAGCTGAGAACTATAGGTTAGTCAGATTTATCCTATACATTCCAAAGCCTTATGTAAGTTGGTAGTGTAAAGAATAAAAACAAGCAGACTAGTGTCACATATTAAAGTACCTTCAACAGAGCCCCCTTCCCATATCCACTTTACCGATCACTCTGAGAGGATGCACCCACCTCATCATATCTGTGCCACTCCACTGACCGTTGACCTCTGGATCTACATCTGGCCTCGTTTCTCCTGTATACTCCAGCCGTGCAACGTTTCCACTGGAATCTGACACCAGATTGGGAGTATGGGATTAAGATCCTGTCGCCAATGCCATGTGATCCCCCATCTGGGAAAAATGGAGCCTTTGACTTCACTATCAAACGTGACATTTACTATACGCTCAGTAGAGTGACATTTACTTTAAAGCTCCTGTGAGGATTTTTTTAGTAGGTGATAAAAAGACTGACTGTAATACAGATGTCTCTGTATAGGATAGAATAGCATACAGGACTATTTGCATAAAGCTAATGATTCCTGTTAAGTTAATTCAATGCCTGTATTTAAAGGGACAGGGTAGATGTCAGACAAAGTGATTGAAAGAGAAAGACTCCTCTCATAATTTACACAGCAAATATTTACAATAATTTATATATTGTATCATGTACAAGACAAAATAAGCAAATAAATAAGAGATACCAGTATGGTTTTTGGTTCAGGATGTAAGTCTTTACTGTAAAAAATACTAATTAGAATACTGCCTTTTTATTTTATACCCTTGAATTCAAACCTCTGAGGAAGTACAGAAATCTGCAGTTCCTTGTGTGACCACTAGATGCAGGCGCCAAAAGCTAAGGAATCTCCTTAGAGCCCATATAAACTTACAAATTTCTTGCACATATTTAAAGATGTTACACAAGAAGTGATGCCTGAACTGTTAAACTCAGATAACAAAACAGACAGCACCAGACCGAAAAGGGGGTTAAACTAATAGTTTTGAGGGCAGGGAACATGGCCTGCAAGCCTGTGAGCCCATTTGGTATGGCGCACTATTGTAAATACAAGCAAATTTACCAGAGGGATTTAAAATAATCTGCAATCAAATAAAATCCCAGGACAGGGTGCTACAAGGCAAGCTTAATTGGGTAGAAGTGCTAATTTGACACGGGAGAAGACTTAAACATAACACCGGGTGCTGTCAGACAACTCACTACTAGTGTTATGTCACTGAGATTGCTCAGAACTTCACGTACATGCTTCATGGTGGTTGACCAGAAAAGGAAGGTAGATGCAGAATGCTGTTCTTTTCAAGAGACGTGGACAACAACTATTTTTAGTGAAAGTAAAAAGAAAGCCAGTCTGTTTTGTTTGTGGGGATGCATTAGCAGTGATGGAGAAGGCTAACATGGTAAATGGTAAATGGACTTAAGCTTATGTAACACTTTTCTAGTCTCACTTTTCTAGTCTCTTTGATTACTCAAACCGATTACTGATTTGAAAACTAGCACCACCTGCTTTCATTTAACGTCTACGATTTTGACACTATCATATTTAAAGTCAAAGAACGGACAATGCATGGAAATATAGAAATATCTAGTAGAAACACCTTAAAAAAACTTATATTAATAAATATAATGGAGAAAGAAAAAAAAGTTCAACATGTTGCACAGTAGTATTTTAATCTTGATTACTCAGCTTTTGTTATTGTTGAAGGAAGTAATTTTTATCTTGATTATGTTTGAATTTACTTCCCAGCTTGAGCATACGGACAGAAACAATGTTATGCAGACAAGTTTGGTCATCAGTGTGCTAATAGCAAAGAGGATGAATTTACAAAGGAGTGCCTCGTTGTGCTGCAGAGCTGCTAGTCCCTGACAAGGCTAAATTGTTCCAAAGAGTCAGTTTGTATGATATTTGTAGTATTATGTAATTACTTATTAGCACCAGCAGCACAAGAAGGTGGAGACAAAACATTGCATATCTGATAACGCTGAGTTCTCACAAGTCCATCTCCACTGCACAGGAAACTTAAAATATTTCTTTCAACATTTTCATAGTAACTTTGCATACAAACTAATATAATCTTATTAAACAACACAGACAATCAGTGGAAAGAAACAAGTGGATAAGTGAGAAAAGGTAAATATGCAACCATAGTTTAAATTTTCATTGTAATCAGTCAGAGATCTCCATATTGAAAAACTACATTATAATGGTACTCTTCTCGTCTAATATTGTCTTGATGTCTGTCTTTTGCTTAAGTCACCACTCTTGGACAAAATGCAAGGCTCACAGGCCAGAAAAGATCTAGAAACCCCTCCCTAATGAACTTGATCCTCACTCTTAGAGAGATATTAAAAAATCAATGGCCTGCTGGCGTGATAGACCGAAAAGAGACTTCTTAATTGGGACTGTGTTGCTAAACCAGCAAAACCAGGACACTGCAAGTGAATGATGGAGCGAGTGATGAATCTGCATCTCATGGGACAGGGAATGTGAGTGAGCTGAAATGACCCTGTAACCTACAATTGTTTTGAATTACACAACTCAGAAGAGTACAGCTCATCACTTTCTTATGTCATGAATTAAGACAACAACCCCCAATTCTGTAAGGACTCAAATAGAAGATGCATGTCTAAAGTCACAATTTTATCTATTTTGAAGCTGCAAGCAAACTCTTTGACACCTCCAAGTACAAAGGCATATTTATTCTGGCAATGTCTCCGTACTGAAACACCATCTAACAAGAACTGTTGCCTGTTGGTTTTATGCTTTTGCAAGGCCTACAGGTGCCACATAGAGAAAGTACAGTGAGCAGTGAAAGGGACAAAATGGACAAGGATGTATTTTTTGTGGAGGTGTGATTTGCAGAAATCTTATAGGCAAAGGATGAGCATGGAGTCCTTGGCTCTTGACCTTGTACCTCCAAAATGTGAACAGTTCATTGTTGGGCCAGAGAGGACATTTGTGCAAAGTCTGACAGAATTTCCTGAAAGAGTTCTTGAGATGTCATGTTTGCAAGCAAGGGATGATCATGAAACCCGAGTAGGTTCGACTTTGTACCACCCAAAATCTTATAACTTTATCCTTGGCTCAAAGTGGACGTTTGTGCAAAGTTTTAAAAAAGCATTCAAAGCGTTTTGTAGATAATGAGCTCATGACCAGGGGATGAATATGACACCTGATGACCTTTGACCTCCAAAATCTTGTCAAATTATTTTTTAGGTAGAGACTAAAATAGCAGAATTGTACATAAATCCCTACAAGCCTTCTTAAGATATAGCACTCAAAAGCAAATGATGACCTGGAAGCTGCATGACCTTTCGCCTCAACACATGACCTCCATTACCTGTGACTTAGTGGAAATTTGTGCAATCTTTAAAGACAATCCCTTAAAGCAGTTTTGTGAAATTGGGTTCTCAAGGTCACATTCACAAGAAAAGCATGTCATGAAAATTGTTAATCTTCATCTTTACCATGACCCTGAAATCTAATAAGGCAATACTTAATAGGAGTGGATATCTGAGTAAAAAATGAAAATCTCTCAAATCTTTAATAAGATATTGCACCCCATAAGCAACAAATAATCACGAGGGTCTGCGGACCTGACATTTGTCCTATGACCTTTGAAATGTAAGCAGTACATCTCCTATGCCAGGGTCAGATTCAAGCATAATTATGGCTTGACCATAATGACCGACAACTAAAGTCCAGCCTGAGGTGCCTCACAACTCTCCAACAAAAATTCTGGTGTGTTTGATTTTTGTCTAGTCTCCTTTTATTTTTTTCCTCACGTCAGAGACCTTGACTAATGAGAGCACAGGGAGCTCTGCATGTGCGACAATCACAGATGTAAACAGACCAGAGTTATTGCCTTGAGAACTATGAGACAGAAAAAGTTTGACGAGCTCTGAAAAACAGCATCATTCCTTTAAAAGATGTTTTAGAGGACCTTCAAGCAGACTTAAAAAAGATAAATGTTGGAGAGAAAAAGCAGAGGACCCATAGAGCCTTAGTAAATGACTGCCTGCATTCATCGTCAAGCTAACAGATCGTTCATCATAACATCTGGAAAGACAAACAAAAGAAGAGGTCTCTAAATACAGTGTGTCTCTTGCATTCAGTGTCAGCCTTCCCTCTTCAAACATCATTACACTGGTCGTTATATGTGATCGCCTAATCTGACATGAGGACCATTGTAGCTAATGAAAAAAGGTGCAGTCTGACATCGGCATTAGTCAGAGTGGATGTTTGATGACCGGGGGGTGGGGTGGGGGGGTCTTTTATCTTGACTTTTGACCTTTAGGATTACCATGAAGAAAATTGTTTGAAAAATGTTTGAAGAAAACTCCTCAAAGTGTTTTCGCAGAACTATGACTTTGTGTAAGAGTTTGTTTGAATTTTGAGGTAGCAATTCCAAACCCACACTTGTTTTATGAAATAGCTGTGAAAAGTGTCTTTCTACATTTTTAAGCATTCATTAAGGTTATAATTCTCCAAATGAATGCAAAGACCACCAGCAGCAGGTCCTGAAACAGTCAAAGTAGCTTATTTTAGACTTGTTCTGCCTCTGACAAAGTAAACAGTCAATCAATGATTTGAATTTTGGGGTGGCACCTGAAATATCAAGTCTTTGCACCCTTTTGTAAGTTCAAAGTGCATTAATAAATATCCTAAACTCCCAGATAACCTTTTAATTGCCTGTGAAATTTGGAATTATGTACAGTGGACTTTGAGGCTATTAATACCAGCTCTCAGCAGGAAGTTAGACAATTTTTTCTGGAGAAAGTTGGCAGAAAGTGAGTGCCCTGTAAGCTGCCAGCTGGGCTCATACTTTTCTGATATGAGCTGTATCCACCCTGTCTAATAACCAGTGTTTCTGCCAAGTCAGCAGCTGCAGCTGGAGTGATTCACTTCCTCTAAAAGTGTGGAAAGACAGGTGCCACGCTCTCCTCAGCACCACCTCGCCTCGCCAACACTGATTTGAAGGGACGTTACGTGTCGTCTGCCATAGAGTCACCCTGCCCGTGCCCTGGTAGCTGTGAATCCTGAAAACCTTCATGAATACCACCCAGACAAGCCCTCTCTACTTTTTTACTCTCTTTTTTTATATCGATGAAAGCTTTTATCCTTGATTTTAATTCCAAAGCCTGCAGCCGTGTTATATTTAAAGCCCTTTCATCTGGTAATATTCATGCATTTATAATGAGTGTGTGTACATTAGCAGTGAAAGTATTTCTCTTTTCACTGTAGGTTTGGTAGAGTTGGAAAATCAGCCTTTAAACAGTGGAGGCTCTTTTGTCTTCCTCTTCCTGATAAAATTCATCAGTCACAGGTTTCCTGCTTTTGTTCCTCTGACTGTGAACTTTTGTTTGGGCTGGTGCTGAAGGTTTCATGCATCGTTTAACTCCAGCAGGTCGCCTACGCCCAACAGAGACCACAAACATTACAAAGACCAAAGATGTCCTTTGTGAATGAACATATTCTATGCAGTCAGGGACACCTTTTTTTTTATTAATTAAAACTGTTATATAGGAATTTCATGTACGGAAATATCCTCTATCCAAACATGCCACATTATCTTAAAGAAAAGTGAAGGCTGAGAATTACAAAGGCAAACACTGGAAGCAGATAACACTGTCATTAAAAATATCGACCGGCTGCTATCAAATACCAGTGATTAAATTAAAAAAAAAGACTTCCCCCACTGCGTCATCTGTGAATGACTCCTCACGGTGGCACGCGTGATGTGAATTAGAGTCAGTTGAATGACAGGAATTTGGACAAAGAAGAGAACAGTGGGATTATGTGGGATACCAAAGGTTAGAAAAACTCACATTTACATTGTGTATGTGAGGTTTTGGACTTGAAACATCGAACCATGGGCTGATATCTCCCCGTGTGATTTCATTGTACAATGTTACAGCTGTTTACATGCAAGTTGAGCCTATGCTGGACATTGCTATACTTTTGCTAACTGGACTATTTACATACTTACATAATTACGCAGTTGCTATACAGTTATGATGCAGCTTCATACATCATCTTTACATCACAAAAACAACTTGATTTTTAATATTCATATCTGTGCTTTGACTGTAAATGTGGACAGTTTCTTTTCATTGTGACGGTTTTTGGAACTTCGCTCATGATTGACACTACTGTACATCCATGCGGAGTTGCTATAGGTCAGATGTCCTAAAATCCCGCCTCTTTGTCTGCCAGTAGGTTGAGCTGAAGTTCAGTTGAGATGACACGTGCCGTATGGCAGCGTCCATTAGCATCCATCTTCAAACCTTCCTAAGGCTTCTGTATCGATGGCTGACGTCACATGGCTCTATTCAGTTCTTTTACAGTCTATGGTTACAACAGGTGTTGAAACTTGCAAGGGGATTTTTTTTAATCCTATTGTGTGTTTACAGGAATATTTTTTTAACTGAGGAGCCGAATCACTGTCTCTCAGTTAAACAGCTCCAAACAGCTATCCAGCTGTCCCTGAACATAGCCAAACAGACATTTGATTTTAGGATGATTTTTGCTTAACATTGCCGCCACAAATTGCACAGCTTAAAAATGAGTGTGCTCTACGCTGCCTTGTACAGATATGTACTTTTTAGATAAACTCACTCATCAACATTAGCTCTTGTAGAGTAGAGAGCACTGAAGACACTGAAGGAAACAGGAGGATTTATTTAGTTAAATGAAGCTCTTTTTGAATAACTTAAACTAGCATTAAATAGCTTTTATTAAACTTGCTGTAAACTATTACAGACAAAGGTTATTGTAGCCAAAACTGAGGGGTTTTATTATTGTAAATTTTATTTGGTATGTGTAAATGAAAAAAGGAAGAAGGATAGATTCCTCATACATTTGTGGTAAAAAAAAAAAAAAGAAAGAAAAAAAAATCAAATCATGAATCCTATACCTTCATCAATCATAAACAATTCATCATTGATTTTATCTTAAAATGATATGTGGTTAACATGCATTTTGGACTCAAATATTTTACTTTATAAAAAATGGTCATTTATCCAAATTAATGAAAATTTACCAAATAGAGTAGATAATTTGATGTAAAGCACATAAAACAAATTATATTTTATGGAGCATTATTAATGCAAGATCATCAATAAGATTTTCTGACTGCCTTCTTGGTCAGGTTACTTTTGTAAAAGAACATTTCATTCTCAATAGGACTAACTGGTAAAATAAATCAATAAACTAAAAACAGCATGTTAACTAGTTCATTGCAATAAATTATTACATTAAATAAGCTTTTAATGCTGTATTTGGCTCATAAAATTTTGCTTTACTGTTCGATTTTCGGTTTGAAAGAATTATGTAAAATTCTAATAACCACTTAATTTTTTTCAGTATCTTTAAGTTTTTAGCAATGTAGCATTCTGAAGCTGAGAACATTAACAGTAACATCAATGTGGCCCTCGTGGTTACCAAAGTTGCCCATCTCTGTGTAAGCATATAAGTGACGTTTATGCGAAGTCAAACTACTGTCCATGTGGTAACCCTAGTCCAGATATTACTGAATCCACAACCATTGTTATCTTGTTTTACGTAGCTGAGTGTTCCAACAAATCCCCAATGTCAGTATGAGATACCTGCCAATCATATTATGAAGCCTAACGCATGCTATAATCTGTAGCAATGTCTCATTCACAACAAAAGCACTGGTTTGGCTGATGCTAATGCCAGAAAACTCTGATGTTTTGGATTTAAACTCAACAGTGTTTGACGGTGAGATTCAACCAAGGAAGCAGTTAAAACAAGCCGAACTTCCAAATGCCTCTTTTGTAGTTTTTTATTTTATCTGGTGAGCATATTTCAATATTTTGATAATTAACTATTCAAAGCTGCATTAGTAGGATGGATAGAATATTTTTGTGTGTTTTAGAATCTAGAATTTAGACCTATGTACTAAACATTCAACTGAGTCCAGTCTTGCGTTTCATTGCATGTGAGCCCCTTGAAGTTACTCAACTCATCTGACAGTCTCTATGACATTTAAGATTTAAGCATGATTACAGCTTGACCTGACAATCATAGGGCTTTGGATCTGTTGGCCACAAAAGTTTGTAGTTTCATCTTGTAAAGTGTGTCATATAGGGCTTTTCCACTAAATGGTATCTACTCCATTGTTTTGGTTTTCTGTTCTGGGACTGTACTTAGCACTGGGCACACTTTTTCGCATCACCTCCAGCAGTGTTCCAAGAGAGCTGAGCTGAGGCTAAAGACCCTGCTGACCTCTGAATTGTCAGAGTATCGCCAAGAATCAGTTGTTTTGATGCAGAAATTAAACACCCCTGTGTTGTCTCTGGGATGCTACCTGACTTCCCAAACTCCCTTCTGCTTAAAAAGCATGCTGGTTTGCTGCTTGCAACCGTCTTTGGAACAAATTAATCTCCCAACTCTTACAAAAAGCCACAAAGGAGATGGCAGATCTATCGTCTTTATTTACTCCTTTATTTTTGAGGATGCCACTTTGTTTTTGTGTAGCCATGCTATGACGCACCCCCGCCAACCTTCAAGAGGTACTGATACAGTCAGTACCAGGGATGGGCAATATTGGTAAACAAGAGGGCCACATAAATTTTATCCTCAGTGACAGGGGCCCAATTGGAATTGGAATGAAATACTCTGTACTTTCAGTGTTCTTACTGGTTTAAGTAACCATGTATATATTTTTCTAACAGTTTAATTTCTTTGAGCAATTAATTGAGTGATGCATAAAAAGGAGTCTTACAGAAACAATAACAGTCAATTAAAGCACCGTTTTCTTTTTTATGGTAGATTTTGTCACATTTTCTTCAAATGCATTTTTTGATTCTCTTAATTGACTGAAGGGCTGCACTGAAGTAATTGGGGGCCACAAGCAGCCTCTGGCCTCCAGTTTTCCCACCCCTAGTCTATAAAACAGAGTAGGTAGTATCCAAAATGTGCAGATCTGACATAGTGGTCTAACCTGCAACACCAGATGGACCGTTCAAACTATTTCACTAGTCTATCTATAGAAAGTGTTTGGGAGGGGGGCAGAACCTTTCAGAAGCATACCTGGCAGGTGATTGGACGATCTCTCCATTAATCAATATTCATAATCGGCCAATCAGATAATGCAGTAGGCAGGTGCTACTGGGTTACAGTTAGTAAAACGAACTCAGGTCAGAACATGGCAGCAGTAGAGCGAAAATATCCTTACTATAGAGAAGTTCGTAGTGTTGATATTTGTTTTTCATTTATTAAGTAAATGTGGTCAAAATCTGATAGAACTGCTACTGAAGCTGTTAGCATCTATGCTAATCTCTGTAAGTGCAGTCATTTCCCGCCATCGTCTCGCTCATCTCTCCCACCTCTTCCTGTTCCAAATGACTGGACTGTGCTGCTTTGGGCCGAGCACAATCGTTGTAGGTTGGAGCTACCTGATTACAGACATTGATTCAGGCTGGTCCAGCTGCTGTTCAAGGTTAATGGTGGACATCATAACATACAAACTCATGTAGTCTGACTTTGGGTTAAACCTTAATGACTTAAACTGAGTGCCTCAAAAGAAACAGTATAACCATCAAAGCTGGTCATTTCAGAGAGAAAGGGCTCAGCACTTCTACTGTCTTCGTCTTAACCACACAGTGCACACCGAGAATAAAATGATAAAATGTGGCTGACAGTCACAGATCAAGTGAAACCAGCACACTGTGACCATGATGCATGGAAATTTATCCTCCACTCTGTGGGAATTTATTCACTCCTGGTAGTTTTCAGTGCTGATGGCGTCTACAAATCTGACAGATTACACGTCATGATGTCATTTTTCTATCTGTGACATTTTTCCAGTGAAGGAGCCCAGGCTTCCAGCAGTCCTGAACTTCCCGCTCATAACCAAACTGAATAGTAAGCGTCTGGTGTTCCACTGACCCACTGTGAGGATGAGGGCAGCATGCAGATTGCAGAGCAGCTTACCATCCTGTGTGATTTAATACTGCTCTGCCCAGCCTCTTTCATTAGGTGGGGCTTGTCTTTGCCACGCTGCGGTGTAATGAACTGTCTCTCCCTGCGGTCCAGATGGCCTCGGGCCGATGATGATGGAAGCTTGCCGGACCCAGAGGCGTCCACTTTGTAATCTGTTTTACAAGAAATCAGGAGATGAACTCCTACAGGGTTTAGTATTTCATTTGTATATGTGGAACAGGCTGGATTTCAATCAACAAATCAATCAATTTATTTATGCAGCACTAAATCAAATCAGAAGTCAATTCTTTCTTGCAACCTTTTGAATATTGGGGCTGCAAAACAAACTGCAATTTTATTGTTAATGTGAGATGAACATTTGCAGCACACATCATGGAGGTCTGAATTTATTGCAATGAAGAAATATTTAACACAAACTAGCAACCCTCTCTCATTCCGCAAAGTTATTACATTTGCGAAGGAGGTTATGTTTTTGCAGGCGCTTGTTAGTCTGTTAGTTTGTGAACAGGATAACCCAAAAAAGGTATGAAACAAACATAACCTCCTTGGCGGACGTAAAATCTGATTGAATTTCAGAGGCCAGAAGTCAAAACGTAAGGTCTTAGTTTTATCTCTTGAATTTGAATACATGGCATCAAGTATGCTTTGAGGGTTTTTCTTAAAAACATTGCAAAATGTCAATTCTGACAGTCCTGCTCATTGTACCATCGGTCTCTAAGGTAGACTGGGAGGAGGAGCCTCCAGTTATCAGGCCCCTCTTCTTTGGAATCATTTACCAATCATGGAGCCGAGGGCAGACACCTTCTCTACCTGTAAGGTAGACTTAAGACTTTCCTTTTTGATAAAGCTTTCATTTAGGGATGGCTTAGGCTTGGACCACCTCATAGTGAAACTGCAATTGCTTAGACTGCCAGAAAATTTGGCACATTGAGGTCCTTCCTCCCTCTCTCTGTCTCCCCAACGCTTTCACCCCTTCCTCTCTCTCTCTCGTTTGTCCTTCTTTTTTTTTTTTGCTTCTGGTCTCATCTCTGGATTTTCTCTTATCGGCTGCTTGGGATCGCTGGTATGAACTTTCTGCTGCTGTGGACCTACATGATTTCAACTGCTACCATTGCAAATATTTTGCCCTTCTTTTACCCCATTCTACTCTCATTACAGTTTCTAATATCAACCCAGAGTGATCTGTAAATTAAAATACACAGTAGTTCCTGCAAATATCACACATATTTTACTCTAAATGTGATTACCAACATGAACAATCTGCTGCTGCGGACCCACTTGACATCATTTAACATAAATTATCATTTTTAAATCAATTAAAGCCAGTTTAATGTTTCTGGTTTTTACTAAAAGTAAAAAGAAATGAATGAATTAAAAGATACAAGGTCAAGATTTCTTGTTACAAAGTGAACATATCAGTTAATACAGTATGTTTGACCACAGATAAGACAAGCATTATTTGCATTGTGTGAGGTTACTTATCAAATCACACACAAAAGTGAAAACCATGTGATATATTAAAAAAAACCTTGCCTATTATCTACAATTAAATGCAGAAGTTACCAATATGTCACACTGAAACTGAGAAAATCCTTTGGACCACAAAGCAGCAGTATAGTTAGGTTCCAGCTGGCTCAGCAGCCATAACAATAAAATATTCAATTTACGTTTTCAGGAAAATTGTTTTGTAACTTGTGGCCATCTTCTGTCATGTTAAATAATCCCCCCTGGAAAACTTTACCATCTAAATTCTAGTAATTACTAAATTAAAACAAAAACATGCTTGATAATCTTTTCCCATGACATGACCGTTTGTAGTTGTTCTAATTTTGTAATAACAGTAACAGCACATTTGTTTGATGAATCAGATTTGCTTTGCCAGCATTTCTTGGACTGATCTACTATTTTTTTTTTCCAACCTTGCTTCTGTTAAAATAATTTTTCAGTATTTTCTGCCAATATGAAGATTAATATGTGTTATTCTCAGAAAACGGGACAATGTGTTTGGATCTAAGAGTCACCTGCTTGTTGTTAACTGGGAGTATACTGGCAGATCAATTGGCTGGACTGGTGCCTGATGGATGGCTTGCCTCATCCTGTTGTCCTTTAACTCAATAGACTAAATCTTTTCTTCAGTGCAAAACCTTCATTATTTTAGTGTTGTATGTCAGAGCAGACCGTTCTATCTCTGCTTGATTGTGAATTTTAGAAGCTTTTTGTCCCTCGTAGTGTGTCAGGTCATGTGTCAAACTGAAAATAACATCCCCCCGTGTGAGCCCCACATGCTCCTTGGACTGCTGCTGACCCTGTTTTAGAGGAGAATGAGTTTGGCTGATCTCTGTTTGCAGTGTTTGTGACATTTCAAGAAGACTTAATCAAAGAAGGACAAGCAAAAAGAGGTTGAGGTGGCAGTATTGATGTCACCTTTAACAGTACAGTTTGCTCTGTGGGTCAGTAGTGGGAATATGACTTTGACCTTGATAAAAACATGTTCAGGATTGTTCCACTGGATTGCATCCCCATATTGTGGGTGAATTAATTAATTAATTGCCTTTTTTACAACATGTTTTCCTATTGGTTGCTAGAACTTCTTCAGATTTTGGCATAATTGTGCCTCACTATTTTTTTTATGTCTTTTTGTGGCTAAAATTAACACCAATTTTCAAAGTTTAGAAACGGTTAGTAGGCAGGTAGTTGTGTCAGCAGATGATCTGATCATGCAATCAAGTGACAGCCACTAGTGTTTAAAGCTCAGAACATAAATACTGTCCCAAAAGTATCCCAGTGTAAATAATACCAAAAGATAACGTTATATTTGGTCCTGTGGATGAAGCATTGTTGCAATATGGGTTTCATTCTGTTATCATATAACATTGTTCCTGTTTTGACAACGAGCAAACAACCAGTGTTTACTGGTGTGTATTTGGCTTTTAATGAACAGCTGAACTAACAGGTGATAGTCTAGGCAGATGTGGATGTGTGGCATTTAGGAATCTTGATTTAGGTCAGAGTTCGTTTGCAAGTTTTCTTTCAATTGATATATTTTGATTTTATACGCAGTGTATTTGTTGAGGAACTCCACAGGAAATCACACTTTTGTTGGATGCGTCTTTTTTTTAATTTACTTTTATTTTTTTTGCTTTTGCCATGCAAATACACTGCCTGGCCAAAAAAAATGTTGCCACCAAAAAAAATGGTCACACACTCTAATATTTTGTTGGACCACCATTAGCTTTGATTACAGCATGCATTCACTGTGGCATTGTTTCAATAAGCTTCTGCAATGTCACAACATTTATTTCCATCCAGCATTGCATTAATTTTTCACCAAGATCTTGTATTGATGATGGGAGAGTCTGACCACTGCACAAAGCCATCTCCAGCACATCCCAGAGATTCGCCATGGGGTTAAGGTCTGGACTCTGTGGTGGCCAATCCATGTCTGAAAATTATGTCTCATGCTCCCTAAACCACTCTTTCACAATTTGAGCCCGATGAATCCTGGCATTGTCATCTTGGAATACGCCCGTGCCATTATGGAAGAAAAAATCCATTGCATAATCTGGTCATTCAGTATATTCAGGTAGTCGGCTCACCTCATTCTTTGGGCACATAATGTTGCCTGACCTGACCAACTGCAGCAACCCCAGATCACAGCACTGCCCCCACAGGCTTGGATAGGCACTAGGCATGATGGGTGCATCACTTCACCTGCCTCTCTTCTTACCCTGATGCTCCCACCACTCTGGAGCAGGGTAAATCTGGACTCATCAGACCACATGACCTTCTTCCATTCCTCCAGAGTCCAATCTTTATGCTCCCTAGCAAACTGAAGCCTTTTTCTGGTTCATCTTACTGATTAGTGGTTTTCTTAAGGCTACACAGCTGTTCAGTCCCAATCCCTTGAGTTCCCTTCACATTGTGTGTGTGGAAATGCTCTTACTTTCACTATTAAACATACTCCTGAGTTCTACTGTTGTTTTTCTTTGATTTGATTTGGCCAAATGTTTAAGTGAGCTCTGACCAAAATAATTCAGAATTTTTTTCTAACCACATTTCTTCCTCGAAGATGATGGTTCCCCACTATCCTTCCAGTTTTTAATAATGCGTTGGACAGTTCTTAACCCAATTTTAGTAGTTTCTGCAATCTCCTTAGATGTTTTCTCTGCTTGATGCATGCCAATGATTTGACTCTTCCTAAACAGACTAACATCTTTTCCACGACCACAGGATGTGTCTTTCAACATGGTTGTTTAAGAAATGAGAAGCTACGCATTGCATCAGCTGGGGTTAAATAACTTGTTGCCAACTGAAAGATAATCACCTATGCAGTAATTATCCAATAGGAGGCTCGTACCTACTTGCTTAGTTAAGTCCAGGTGGCGACTTTTTTTTTGGCCAGGCAGTGTATTACCTTTACCCACAGTGACCAGATTTCAGATCTCAAAGTAGTAATGCTTAAATTTCTTTGTGAGCCCATGTGCATAAGCTCAGGACACTATCAGGCTTACATTCCAGCAAGCTTTGAAACTTTACAAAGCATCAGATAAATAATCAACCTTTAAAATCAACAAAACTGTACTCTAATATTGTAATCATTGCAACACTATCACAAATTATTGGTGTTTAAAATTATTCATATTATCTTTATAAATTTCATAATAATGGTTATTTTGATTCATATTGTCAATATCAATGTTTCCTTCATTGTTATTATTGTTTCAAATCATCCACATCAATAGTTTATTCATTCTTTCATTGTTATTATTATTTTCATTATTATGTTTATTTCCATTATTATTCATTAAGATTTCAATAGTAATGAAACTTTTTTTTCAAATCAAATGCCAAAACCAGGCACTTGTCTGCACACACACACACACACACACATATATATATATATATAATATATATATATATATAAATATATATATATATAATATATATATATATATATATATATATATATATACAAATATATATATATATATATATATATATATATATATATACATATAATATCTTACATTTTTAAGTGTTTAATCTACATAATACTGAATTTTCACACATGATTCTATATTGGTTTTGGCATAGAGGTATTTTATCATACTTGTCCTCTTTATCCTTCTTATACCATGCATATTTTGGTAAAAGGTGCCCTGAAAACTGGTTCCGACTAAACTGATCACCCTACTTTTAACCACTTTCTGAAACTAGTTGAAGTTATAATCAATATTCCAGCCACAAAAAGCCATGAACAAAACTCCACCTGCAGGGAAAGTTGGTCCAGGATATCCTGGGTTCATTTAGATGGAAGAGGTCAATCTTATATTGTAGTTCTAAAAGACTGAAGAAGAAACTCTGACTCTGAACTAAGAATGTAACCACCCCCAACAGTTTGCAATTTACACCTCCTACAAATCACCCAGCAAAATAAAGCCTCCATGTGTGTCTCTGTCTCTGTGTAACAAATGACCTTGACACAGACAGAGTGTAAGTACAGATAGAAACACTCACTTCATCAAAGACACACAAGGGAAAGGGTTAAGAGAGGGAAAATAACCAGGGACACACAGGAGAAAGAGCCATCCATCGCTCTGTGCCCTTTTAAACTGTCACGTAATGATTTAGGGGTAAGTTTGGGTGTTGCACACTCCCTTACAGTGAGGCCCCATCACCTCAGGGAGGCGCAAAAATAAGCAGCAGGGAGGGTGGAGGAGGAGAGTATCGGAACATTAGGGGGAAAAAATAAATCCATATCTCTGCCTTGATGCATCTGTACGGCCTGTCACTCTGAATTCATCGTCAGTCAAAGGCAAAATGTCACACCTTTCATCAGTTCACTTTTAATTGCTGTGGTAAAATGGAGTTTTGTCAAAGTGAGGCTGCAGCGGGGATGGAGGCGGGCTTTACTGGGAGCAGGAGGGCCAGGTGAAGGGGCCATCGAAGCCCGCAATAAGACAAGAATGCAATAAAACTGATAAATGATGCCAAGGCACACAGATACGAAGACCGCAACCACCACCACCACCCACCATTTTCCCTCTCACATCAGCCCATCACCTTCCATCCCTTCGTCTCCTCTCCAGAGGACCGGACAGCTCTTATTGAGCCCTCGTCTGTTTACAGATCAGCGCTTCCCATCGGGTTTCGGATCAATGGGATTATATTTCTTATAAAGCAGGAGGGAGCAGGGGAAAGCAGGGGTGGGGTGTTTGAGTTGAAAGCCTGTTGGAGGATGTGATGA
>JBAMNC010000638.1:0-148599 GCA_037902135.1 Cetoscarus ocellatus | reverse complement strand
GCATGATCTTTACAAGCTGTCCCTCATTGTAAATGTGACTAATCGGGCTTTCCAAAATGTATTACCAATTGGAGTTATTATAATAAGCCAAAATAATGTTTCCAAGCTTTTTTGAGGAGTGTATGTTGCCAAATATGTTATTAGGAAATACCAGGGAATCTCTCTGCATTGTGATGCTGATGACCCTCAGTTGTGTTTTTCTTTTCGGCCAAATGAAGCCAAAAACTCACCACTTTGCTCAATCGCCTAGATGCCATTAATGTTTGGATGAGTGACAACTCCCTTCAGTCAAATACAGATAAAACAGAGCTGTTCATTATTGCTTCTGATACCATTGCTCCCACTGTTGCAAAGTGCATTTGCTCTCTTTTGACCTCTGTTGGATCAAATGTGAAAAAACAAACAAAAACATCCCTGTAATTTTTGATCAGGACATGCTTTTTATAAGCTCTGTGATACTCCTGTTCATGTCTCTTTCATCTCTTGCCAAATTGAAAATGCTTTAATTTCCTCAAGGCTGAGACAAGTGATGGTCCCGGCTCACCTGCCTTAACAAGTCCTCCCTCAGCTGTGTACAAATGATTCAGAATACTGCTGCAAGCTGACCAACATGGTCCTCCAGGGCCACACATATCACTCTGGTTTCATTCACCTTGCACTGCCTTCCAATACATTTCAAAATTCAATTTAAGATCCATGTTTCAGTCTACAGAGCCCTTTACAATCAAGCAGCTGAATACATCACTGACCTTCTCTGTCCCCACACACCCTGTTGAACCCTCAGGTCTTCAGATCAGGGCCTACTTGTTAACCTGTAGTCCAATAGAAAACCACAGGTGATCATACATTTGCATTTGTGGCTCCATAGTCTGAAATTGCACATATGCTATGCAACTTGTACTGATGTTTTTGAAAAGCAGCTTCAAACATCTTTTTAAGATGGCTTATGAACTCATCTAATCAGTGTGTATTTATGTGACCATTTTCTAAGCCTGTTTATTTCTTATTGTATAGTGTTGTATCATTTCTCTGCTTTTGTTCATCTTTTTATCCATTATTAATTAAGATGCTACAGCATATAGACTTATTACCTCCGCCAAGGAGGTTATGTATTCACCAGGGTCTGTCTGTTTGTCTGTTAGCAAGATTACACAAATCTACTGGATGGATTTACATGAAAATTTTACCAGAGGTTTGGCTTGGTCCAAGGAACAAGCCAATACATTTTGGTGCTGATCCGATCCAGAATGACATCCCAAAAAAACATTGAAGTTTATAACAGCAAATCCCATTCGTTTACGGCATTATGGGAACTGCAGTTTATTTGCAAACTGACATCAACTTTTTATAAGCCTATGTCACTACATTTCCCAGCTTCCCTTGCAGTGCCAGTGGAGTTCTCCATGCCTCTCCATCTGCTGTCTGTACTCTGTCTCCAGCATTGTCCCTCCCACAGCACCATCTGACTGGTTACACGCTCGAACAGCCAATCAGCACTGAAAGCTGTGCACGCACAGTTCTACTCACAGACATAGTGGAGAGGAGGAAGTTTTGTCAATGGAGAAATACGGAAATAGTCAGTCATAGCAGAAGTCTGTGTGTATTTAAGTGTAAAACCCGAACCCTCAAATTCCACATAGAGCCAACGCGCCACGCACCAAAGCGCTGTGGTTTTGCTCTGACTGACATGTTGTTGACATCGCCCACTGGAAGCACTGCCACACGCACAACACCAACAATTGTACTAGCAGCAGCAAATTGGTTCAGTCAACAAGTTACAAAACCCACAACTAACTAGGTCACTCTTTTGGATGATATTTTTCTATCAACAATAATCACACTTCTTGCAGATCGATATTTTTCATTCCACAATGTGCATACAAAATATTTATAGGACTATAATGTTGGGTGGAAATCACAATTTATAGATGGAACTCAGCTGCTTGGAGGAGGTCTGCGCTCTCAGGGTGCTTTTCTAGTTTAATTATGTACCAATAAGTTCAGTGATTTTACTTTGACATGTCATTTTCAGTGGGCCACAGTAGTTTGGAAAGACCAGGCAGCAACCTCTGGAGCTTAAAACAAAGGTCCATGCTGAAGCGCCATACCCTGTAATACCCTGAGTGTCCATTTGAGGCCGAATGCAGAAACCTGATACCTAAATGACTGTATGCAGGGAAAATGTGTTTTTTACCACATTAATTTACATCTCTACAGCCTGGTTCAAAAACATTGTCAATCTAAATATATAACACACTGTCATTGTGGGTGGGTAGGTGGGGGTGAGTTAAATTGCAGTTGTTGTGGAAACAACGTCGCTATTGTTCAGACCTCTTTAACTTTAACTGGGCTACAGTTCAGTTTACAGGCGATGACGTGCAGTATGGCAGCGTCCGTTACAGTGCATCAACATTCCAAAGGCTCCGAGGATAATTAGACAGCTGACGTCACATGACTCTGTCCAATTCTTTCACAGTCTTCAGGAGGAACAAAATATGTGAACAGACATTGCTGAAACTTCCCAACTCTTGGTTGACTACAGTTACAGTTAAAGATAGCTGGAGCAGACCACTGTTTTAAATGTAAAGTTTACCTAACTAGAGGAAACAGCTGCTACTAAACAGGATAAATGAACATTTTTTGCTGCGAATATGATGTTTGATGTTCACAGGAGAAACGTCTGTGGATGGAGAGTCACCAGGTCTGAACTGAAAATGGAGGAATCTGCTCTGAGAGCTGGAGGACCAGAGAAACACAGAGTACCTGTTGATTCAGGTGAATAAATCGTGAGCTAAGAAAAATCCCCTCAGGATGTTTCAGGATGTTCAGGATCAGAGGAGACTATCAGCTTTTACATGTGTGTCTGCAGTGAGCAGCTCTCATCACGCAGAGCCTCGTTGATTTAATGGACATTTATAATCGTACAGACCAGATTCACTGTTTTACAAACTCCAAGGACGAAACAAAGGAGCTGAATGAAAGTTCATATTCAGAGTAAGTATTTGACTTAAACTGATTGTTTATTCTGTAAAGACAGAAGTCACAGTTTCAATGATAAGTGTACTTCATTATATCACACGGAGTGTTTGTTGTTCTGGGTGAACTGAGCTATGAAGTCATTTTTGTCAAAATTACTGTGCTTGATCAGCAGGATAATCCTTAAACATTTGTCGTTTGGCTAATCTTTATTTGGGATGAAGTATTATTTATTTGGCAATAAACAAGAACTGGCAGAAGAACACGTAGGCTGTGCTGTGTCCCAAAATAGTGCCTAATCAAATCGGCAGTGTGGTGGAAAATTAAGTGGATAAAAGCAAACTGTTTGTAGCTCGTGATGACCCCACGCTGTTTTGTGGCTTGTTTTCTCCCATTTTTTTTTTAATTACAAGCAATGTGTAGCATTAGTGTCTGTCCTCAGTTTTTCTGAACAGAGAGAACTGAGCTGTGACACTGTGGCACATGTTCAGGCTCATGCCATGTACCTCACAAAACCCCACTTTAAAAAAAAAACAACTGAACTATCCCTTAAACCTCTGACCTCTAATGGCTCATTTCACATGGAGAAGGTACTCAGTACACTCCAGTGTCATAAGCCTCAGATGTAATTCTGTGATAAAAGGTTTACGTCTTTAATCCTCACACGAACACAAACTTGAGGGGGGGCAGTTCTTGATGTTAGTTGTAGGCTGGGAAAACAGGCATACTTTTACATAGTGTGTGACAGTAAAATGAGCGCTGGACAGCTTTTTTCTCTTCTCTCTATTTCAGCTATCATATCCATCTGTTCTGTTTGGTGTCTCCCTGGAATTATTGAGGTCATTTCAGTTTATTAGCTCATTTTCATGCTGCATCCCAATGATGAGGTTTGTTATTTCAAGGTTTAAGAGGCCATAAAAATCAAAGGACCAAAGACGTCATTAAGATGAATCCCCTGAGACTTACTGACTGTCCAAAGTTTTATTCTGAACCGCTCAGAAGTTTCTGACTTTTCTCAGCCTGAATCATCAGCTTTATCAGGCTCTGCAGACGTTTGACTTCACCTCCAGCTCCACTTTCTGAACTTGATGAGGAGATCTGACCTGAAGCTGCTCAGGGCAGACGCTCTTCTATCACAGAATCGCTCTGAGGAGATGAAGGACCAAACAGGTTATTACAAGACAGTGTTTGCACACACACTCTGTATTCAGGATGTCATGAGCAGGAGGACATTTTAGGCCCTGGCTCTGCACAACTTCTGAAACTTTAAATGTGATGTATTGGTGTGTTTATTCCGCCACACCACCAGGGGGGGTACACTATACCATGTAACAGTTTATACACGCCGGTGTAAATAAAGCAGTTCAGTGTGGAAGTACACCTCGATGTGGTCGGTCGTTCCTCTCTGCAGGTAGCATAGTGATGCTAAGAATGGTATAGTTTCAGCATCATATATCAAGATATAATATTAAAGACACTAAATAAAAACACAAATGATGAAAGAAGGGCGGCACAGTGGTGCAGCAGGTAGTGCGCATGCCTCACAGCAAGAAGGCTGCCATGCATATCGGTCAGGGTCATTCTGTGTGGAGTTTTCATCAGTGTTAATTTTGTCGACTAATTATTTTCATCATAGTTTTCGTCAACAACCTCTTTTCCCCTGACAAAAACTAGACAATAACTAAAAAAAAAAAAAAAGTGCTCATGGACAAAAACTAAAACTAAATTAACTGATATTTTTGTCAACAGATAAAAACTAGACTAAAATGTTTGACAGAGACTAAATCCAATCAGACCTAATTTCATCATGTAGAAAGTAGGGAGAAGTTAGGAATATATCCAATCACAGCTACTTTGGTTGTGTGGAGAGGTTGGATGAAGTTAAGAGGGACATCCAATCACAACTGCCTTAGCTTCATGGTGGTGGGATGCAAGTGTAAAACATGACTTCAGAAATTCAAGGAAACATAAAAAATGCCTTACACTTTACACTTCATATATTTGTCGACTAAATTTACGAAGACATTTTAGGCAAAAGACTAAAACTAAAACTAAATTAAAAAGTGCTGTCAAAATTAACACTGGTTTGCATGTTCTCCCTGTGCATGCGTGGGTTCTCTCTAGGCATTCTAGCTTCCTCCCACAGACCAAAAACATGCTCATTAGTTGTCAAGGTGTTGAATGGTCTTGAGTGATTTATAAGAACTTTTTATGCATCTTAGATGCAGGAATAGATTAGTTTGGCTTCTTGGGGGGCTTTTTATGCAAAAATAATTAACCAAATATTTAACTTCTTGTAGCTTTTACATCATTCACAACCAAAGGAAACTTGATTTGTTTAAAAGGAGACATTTAAGATGAAAAAGAACAGAATGTGCAGCCATAAAGAAGTCTTGGTCCATGGAGGGATTTCAAGGAAATATAATGAGACAGTGTTTTTGCAACTACTGAAATAAAAAAGAGTGGGAAATATGGTCAGAAAAGAAGAGCCAGCAAGAAGTTCATGAAATTTCAAATTGGCAAAGAAGCATGAACGTTTGGAAAGTAACATAAAAAAATATTGATTTGTATTTCAGTGTATATAATGCAGAGCAGTGGAAAGAGGGAGTGGCGTCATTGAAGGGTCAGAACACAGAGGGTCACGTGGTTCATGTAGCAGCCAAATAGTTCCAAACAAAGCTTGGTGGGCCATTTAAATGAACTGCTTAGCCATGGTTTCTGGTAACTACTTACCAATATTTTCCTTTTTTTACATTCATGCATTGACTTTGGCAAATTCCAACAAGGGACATATTCTATGCACTGTAGGAATATTATTATTGTGACAATGCTTTTAAAATTGCTCGAATTTCCTCTGAAAAGGAAGGATGTGGACAGTAAACTGGCTTTAGTTTACATTCTTGACTAGCAAACATTGCTTGACACTGTAATGTCATGAAATGTCCTTGTTTATAATGTAAGCATTAGTGAATTGGAAAATTACTGAATTACTCTGTTGTAGCATTTCAGAGGAAGAAGGAAAAAGTCTGTTTGAAAACATGTTCAGATGCTAACTTACAGCATAGGTAATGTCAAGGACATTATGTAACTTAACTTAGCTTTATTATCTTGTAACAAGTAACTGTCTTGTGAAATATAGAATATAGAATATCTAATTTATCGTATCTATGAACTGTATGTATATATATATATATATATACATGTACATATACACACACACACACACACATATATATATATATATATATATATATATATACGGTGTGTTATTTTTTACTGGTTAACTACTTATCCACACTTTCTTATATTAAACGAAAATTAAGCAATAAAACAGTGGCTTACATGGTTTCTTAAAAACATTTTATTCAATCCTGTTGTAACCACACAGGGCTAATGCAAAAGAGTTTGAATCAAGGATGTAAGATACAACTAAGCACTCGGAGAGTGCAGACCTCCGCCAAGTGCCACAGTTCCCCCTATTTGTCATTTGCACCATAAATATTAGTCCCACATTTATTTTAACTACATTTGTAGATTCTTTGACCATGAAAACATACCATTAGCAACTGGATTCATAATGATATCAATATTAGTTCAGTAGTTATTCACGAAAATCGAATTTTCCTTAATGGCAGTTTTCTTCAGGATCTAGCTCCCTAGCTTTTGAAGATACAGCAAATCCGTTGGCACCTTCCAAATTCCACAATGCCTTGGCTATTTAATGGTGTTTTTTGCGTGTTTATAGCTACATTTGTTCTCTTCCTATGATGAAAATTCCAAAGGTCCCCTATTTTTTCATATTCTGGATCATAGTATCTGGAATTATTCCTTTATCCGGATCAGTCTTTGATATACTGTAGAGCATGTTAGAAACTTGTCCTGTATTTTTTTCCCAAGTGCCCTGACCATTATTTGTGGAGTTATATGCAGAAATGTCGAAAATGGCCCTATCTCCCAATGTTAAAGAATCCTTTAAAAAATTTCTGGATCCAGACGGAGATCCGGATCACTTCCAAAATCTAATCATTTGTTCCTTATCCCAATTCAGACATTCCCTGAAAATTTCATCAATATCCGTCCACAACTTTTTGAGTAATGTTGCTAACTAACTAACAGACGGACAGACAAACAAACCCTCCCAAAAACATAACCTCCTTGGCGAAGGTAACAAGAAGCAGACCTGTGACCATATTAAAATTAATATTTTGTTTAAGATTGATGAGCTATTGTGCTTTAAATTATGTTGTTAATTTGATTCAAATGTGCTTGTATAATGGTCATCATTAAAATGTCAACTGTAGCTTTCTACCTGTCAACTGACCTTTGATAACTGTGAGAAACATACATTCCCCATAGGAATCCTATTGCCTCGGTTGCATTGTTTGGAACTATTGAGGGCTCCCATGATCCACCATAGCTGTCAAATAACTGTCCCATTGGCGTTTACGGAGATGACGTAACTCTCTCTTCCACGGCTCTGCCATCATGCCCCTTTAAAGGGTTAGTTTGGCTTTTTTGAAGCAGGTTTGCTTGATGCCAATGACACGAGTGAATATGAGTACCAATAAATAAGCCTGCAAGCTTTGTCCCTGGGGGGAGGTATCAGGAGGAGGACTGTAGCCGATTCATAGCAGTACATGGTGCCATTGAAAGCCTGACAATAACCCACTTATAGGTTAAAACTACTAAAAAAATGACATTGGCTCAACAATACAATACATTAATATTCTTTACAGTGTTTAAGGAGGCTTTGTTGAGGAAAAAATAAAGGCTGTAAAGAATCTTACTATGGCATATTGTCGGACCAACAGAGTTTTTTGTGTAGTTTTAACCTATAAGTGGGTTACTTATGAATCTTTCTGTGGCACCATGTACTGCTATGTACCGGCTAGAGTCCACCTCCTGATACCTCCTCACAGGGACAAAGAATCCTCCATTAGAAGTCTGGAAACAAGGAAACAAGTTTGGTGTAAAAATTCAACTGGTGGCTGTGTACACTGGTGACTTGGACTTGACACCAAAGGTTGACTTTGTCTGTAGGTATCTTTGTGTTAGCCTGGTATCCTTGGCTGTATTTTCTCACATAAACATAAACCAATGAAGTATTCTTTGATACATTTATTAATAGAAGTGAAGTTGAGGGAACACCCTCTGCTTTTTCTGGTGATTCGACTACATCTATCTGCACAGTCATCTGTAGTCATCAGATAACACGGTAACTTATTACAATTATACACCGAGACAGTTCTGGTGGGCCACTGAGAAAAATATCTGCAGATGATTCTGTTGGTAAGGTTTGACCACAGGTCATCAGCCTTTAACAAATACTTAATGATGTTGGCACTTGGTGTTTGTTTTGTTACTTTTACTCTCAGAATTACAGTCAAGTATTTATGTTATTTACTGGACACGCAGTACACGCATTTGATTGATTTCAAATTGTTTGTTTTATATTTTGTAAGGGACTGATCATTGATTTTGATCTCTTTTAGGTCAGGTTGTTTTATTTACCCCATAAAAATGGGAAGAAGAATGAAGACAAGGAGAAGGATGAAGAGCTAACAACCTGGACTTTTGGTTTCCCTCCCCCCTCCCCTAAATGATTGATCCATGTCCCACATCCTTCACCTGAGTGAACTGATCACTTTTTTGTTCCCTTAAAGAGGAAAAAGAATTCCCCATGTTCTTTACAGAATTATTTATGTCTCTTTTTTTTCTTGGATTTGATTGTTTAAATTGTATTCCTTTTGTTGAAAATTGTAACTGAATTATGATATAATGTTTTAGACTTATTTCTGTCTCTGTTCCTGATTTCACACATTCATTTTGAGCTTTTTGAGTCGAACCTAAGTTTATTTAATTGGATTATTTTTCCATTTAAACCATATTTTCTTTTCTTGAGTTAAACCTTGTTATTTGAATCAAATTGAATTTATTTTAAACTAATGATTAAAGTCAAATTGAAACTTAAATAGAAGTGATATTGAATTAAGTTGAAGTGAAATTATAATTGAATTACCTTAACTGAAAATAATTCCTTAGTTGAATCAATATATTTTAAGGAAATTTACATTCCCTTAAATTAATTTAAGTTTTTGAACTAGCCCTCAGTTGAAATAAGATTTGCACTAATCATTATTTTTATAAAATTAAAGTGTTTAACTTATTTAAGTTTATTCTTTAATAATATTAAATTTAATTTAATAAAAAATAAAATCAACAATAGACCGTTTTCACAAAAACCGTTAATATGTAATCGATGGGGCACTCAGCTTCCTGTCCAGTATCAAATCCGTTCACTTCATTTAAGATGGATCGTGTTTACACTATGAATCTTCTAAGTTTGCCCAACATTTCCTTCGCTGACATGGAAAGGAACGTGGAGGAGAAGTCAGTCACAAAGAAGTCAAAAATGAAAAAAGGATACAAATTTTTTCACGAAAACTTCATTGAAAAATATGAAGGTAAGTAGCAAGTTAGCATGTTAGCCTAACAATATGTTGAAATGCTGACTCAGCATTTCAACATATTGTTATCCGACTTTATTCTTCTTCTTCTTCTTCTTCTTCTTCCCTCAACTATTTGGACCTTTCACAGCTTTCAAATTTGCACAGATTTTCACAGAAAAAAATGAACAATGCAGCATGTTCAGGAGATTTGCGCTTGTATTTTTCACATGTGTAACTGTTACAGTTTTTACAGTAAAAATGATTTTCTGCAGATTTTTTGCATTGAAGTCAATGGGAGATTTTTGCAGGTCTGCTGAAAAGTGCTTCAACTTTCAGGCTGTACAGCCTCGGCATACTTCCACCTACAGACTTCATTCTTGCTTTGACAGATTCACTGATCTCTCAACTATTTTTACATGTGTTCAGCTTTTTGCTGTCTTCTACAGTTTTTGAGATATCACTGTTTAAGCAACACTAAGTTTGGAGGATTTCTCTGTTCTTAGAGCGTGTCACGTGACCTGTTAGAGCGTAGCTGCCGCTGCGGACACACAACAAATCGACACAATTAACCTGCTGTAACATTCTCAAACTTTGTTCCACAGACATGATTTATACATCAAAATCAAGGTACACTTCTCTTTCAGCTGAAATTCGTTTCAAACCCTACATTCACATGGTTTTGTCTCAGTGAGCTTCAGAGCCACTGGTATCCCGCAAATTCTTCCATAGGCGTCCATTATAAGGCCATTTGAAGCCCGTTTTTAAACTGCTCTCATGTCAACATTTTCTACAGTACAGACATGAAACTTACATCAATCATTTCAGCTGCTTCTTGTGATGCTCACGGTGCAGTCCTTTTTTTGATAGCTATCACGGTTTTGGCACAGCATTAGCCCGTATACCCGGAAGTACCCAGCTTAACTTCACCGCTCTGTACAAGCATACAGCATCATTACATAGTCTGCTGCTGTGTCGGTGGGTGTGTCACAGTGAATTATCTGAGCTGTTGGCTGAGTGGTTAGCACAATAGTTCATTTATCTGGAGACTGGGGTTCGATTCCTGGTATAGACTGTTTTATACTATCATGCATATTTCAACACATACGTAAACACGCATGCTGCTCATTACAGTCTTTGCCATTTTACTCCTCAAAAATTCACGCCTGCCAGCTGTCACGCATTGCTCGTCAGACCCACACATTTCATTGGCGTAACACCACCTCCATCTCCTCATCTTCTCAGTGTACAGCGTCATGACACAGACATGCGAAAAGGATTCTGGGAAATGTAGGCTGATGTACGCCGACACTATACGCCAGCGCCGAGTCCGCTCCAAGCACTGCTGTCACACAAAACACTGCTCGCCATGTATTTTCACATCGACATTAAATGTGACTCCAGCTCTGTCTCTTCATGTTACTGCTTTGCAAAGTCAGCTGGCCCTCATCCTCACTGTACAGCGTAATGACACAGACATGCGCAAAGGATTGTGGGAAATGTAGGCTGATGTAGGCTGATGAAGCTTCACTTTCAAGCCTGTTTTTAAACTCCTCTCGTGTCAACATTTTCTACAGTACAGACACGAAGCTTACATCAATCGTTTCAGCTGATTCTTGTGATGCTCACGGTGCAGTCCTTTTTTTGATAGCTATCATGGTTTTGGCACAGCATTAGGTCGTATACCTGGAAGTCCCCAGCTTTATCATCGACCCACATTGAATGTCACACTGTCTCCGCCTCTTCATGTTAGTGCTTTGCAAAGTCAGCAGGCAGAGCAGCTCCTCTTCCTAGTCCTCAGTCTACAGCGTCATGACAGAGAAATGGAAAACAATGCGCAAGGTTTGTGTTTCACATTCATTTCACAAGAAAATACTACGCAGTAGTTACGCTCGACTCTGACAGCTCTGATGCCCGCGGACATTCTGCGCGGAGTCTGCTCTACAGTCCGCCAGACTCTGGCTGCATACGCAGGTATACGCCATATACCCACTAGAAAACGCCCCGAAATACCATATAACCACTACAAAATGCGCAAGGATACGTATAGCAGCATGCTTGTGTGACTTTCACTTTCTCTCAGCGTGTGTGTGTGTGCGCTCCTCCGTCTGCCGGTGGGCGTAAAGATAGACACACATCGCAGGGACAGTGAGGGATCATCAGTCACTCTGTGTGATTTTATCATTCACACGGTGTCTTGACAGCTCATGATATCAGAACAATCTTTGAAGGATCAAGCTTCAAATACAGTCTACTGGTGGAGCGGTTCCCAACCTGTAGGTGGAGGCCCATTGTGGGTCTCAGAGCTGTTTTCAGTGGACCGTGTATTAATCTGGTCAAATTGCGGTAAAAATGTCTTCAGTGTATGGAGGCTGTAAGAGGACAAACATCATCAGAGTATGTCAGATTATACCCACTAGAATAAACCAGACTACACTCAAATATTACACTGTTTTACATTTCTCTACTCAGATATTCCTGTCCAGATTTACAAATTCATGTATGTAGGCTATTATTACTTTGAGTTTGATGTTCAAGTATAGATTTGTTGATTTAAAAATGAAGTAGTGATAACTTTGACTTAGATGTTAACTTGAGCAGATCCATTTTCTAATCACATTCTGACCGTTAATGTCCACTCCTTATTGTCCTCCAATGAAAATCATCTCTGTTTACATTAATGTTCAAGTCAGATGCTTTTATACTGGATAGTTTATAGTGTTGTGGACTTGGAGCCTACAAATTGATGCCAAAACATTTTTCAGTTACGAAAGGAAAATGTAATCTAGGCTAATTATGCATATTCAGTTGCACTTCATAATTTAACCATTTGAAGCCTGAATGCACAAATAATAGCCAGAACATTCTTTTTTTTAGGAGCTGAAATGTTTATTTCACTTCCTACTGAAATCCAACAAAATCACACTTTCCATAACATTTATCATATATATATTTTTAGCGGCAGAGTTTCTGACTCTCCCTCCGGGGACCCGGGTTCAAATTCTGGTGAAGGCAGTTGTACTTTTCAACTGTGTGTCCAACACAGACTGCTGATTACTACAGCTCCTTGATGTTTGCATCTGGCTGCTGTCCTCTCAGTCTGGATGTCACAGGTTGTCAGTGATTCAACCTTTCACTTCCATACAACTTTCTTTTCCTGTCTTTACAATAAAAATTTGATAACATATTTCACACATCTGCTACTGATTACAATCTATGTCATTTTAGCCCTAACAAATTTTACTCTTTTAATCATAGATTACAATTTCTTCATGGTGGCCAAACATTTCTACAGCTTTCTGCAATTTCCTTTCACATTTATTCATTTTCAGCTTTCTTTCACAACTGTAACCATTTTTATTACACATTTCCCACATTTGCAGCTGTACCTTACTCATTCCAACTATTTTATGTCACATTTGCACATTTTCAGCTTTGTTTGCATTGCTTTTAGCCATTTCATTTCACAGTTCCAGCATTCAGACTCAGCATTTCAACGCATTTGCTGCAAGGAAATGCATTTTTTCTAGTTGCTACTGAACTCTGATGTAGAATAAGAAATCATCAGCTTCTTTACTTAGTACTAAGACATACTTATTTTAAATAATAATGGATACAGATAACCTTACTCAAACATTGAAGTCTCTTTGAATGAAGCATTGTGACACCAGATTGTTCTGTTAATGGTTGTTTAAATGAACGTCTGTCGTATTAGCCGAATGCAGAACAGTTTTCTCTGCTAACGTGTGTTTTTGTACGTGTGTTATCATCATCATAGTATCAAATGTATTAAACGGCCAGGTGTTTGTGAGAGCAAGATGCTACCAGTCACAAAGGAAAAGCGAGGAGCCTCACAAATTAGAGGTTTGACCATAGAGAGTACAAGTTCCCTGCTGTTGCAGGATTTCTACTCGCTGCTGTTGCAGCTCTCTCCGCTGACTTCTTGTCTAACCTAGCCTATCCTTGTACAGGAGCCTCAACTCTGCTCTTTTTCCATGTCTTTTTCTTTCATCTCATTCCCTAGGTTATAACTCTTCACTGCTATTTCATCTGTTTCTGTAATAGACCTGGGGCCAGAAGAGTGCATCCCCTCCACCACTCAACCAAACCAACTTTTTGTGGTGTAATTCTATTATACTGAATATGGCATGGTTTTCATTGGGAATATAGACATGAGGCTGAATATGTAGTAACATCCTAAAATGTTAAAAGTAACATTCAAAGTCATTTTCCAAATTTTAATATACGCACAGTTATACTACATATAGTTATTTTGTAAAAACGTGCAATATATTTTACACCCACACACGCACACACACACATATATATATATATATATATATATATATATATATAGATATAGATATAGATATATATATGTGTGTGTGTATATATATATATATATATATATATATATATATATATATATATATATATATATATATATATATATATATATATATATATATGTATAGATAGATAGATAGATAGATATGTGTGTGTGTACAATATCGGAAAAAATATAGTATAAAGTTGGGTTGTTGGGGTGCACTACAGATCCCCCTGGCCATAAGCTGTTACTTTCTATTACCACTACCAGTGATGTAATGTTATTTACAATGATGTCATGTTCATCAAGTATCGCTTGCTGTTGACAGTGGATGTCTGATGGCATTTTCCTGTAGCTGTGTAGCAGAAAAAGGGTTTTGCAACCACATTGTGGCCCTACTACATCAGACAGCACATTATTCACAGTATGGCCTGCAGACTGTCCCTCCAATTCTGGCCTGCACAGCAATCTACAACAATGGTATAGACTAAGAACTGGGTGGGTGTACAATGAGGGGATTTATTTACTCTGTTTTCATGTACTGCTTCTCACATACTGGTCTGAGAGGCATTTTCCAAAAGCATAGTTGCTAAATTTGTTCGCAACTCTGGGTAGTGGTATTGTCACAACCAAAGGTAAGTCTGTTATATTTGTTTCACACTTCCATGGTGAGGCCTAACAGTGTTGATGTTTTGTCAATGTCACAATATGATCATGTGATATTACAGTTGAAGTGTTTTTGCATGCTTGATCTAAAGTGGACTTACATTTGGGAGTAACACTACAGTGGTATTTAGCAACTATGTTAACAACTAAACTTTAGGAAAAACACCCCTGGTCAAGACTCTTTTGTACAAGTACTGATGGAAAATGAAAATGAAGTGATTAGCCAGGCTCAGACAGGCTGCACACAAACACACAGACAGTGTATTTCTACAATTCTTGCAAAAGCGTTCATATTTTGTCCCTAATTTTAGGGAATTCATCCAGAACCTGTTAGTGATGTGGTGGTGTGAAGGCCAGGTCTTCGGTCGACATTGTACCAGGCATATGCAGGTAACAATATATGCCCATTTTACTGTTGCTGCTGCTAAATGGTTATGACCGAGTAAAGCGATGGCCAAATGTAGTGATGTTTTCCCAACGAACAAGCATTATCCATAAGTAAGAAGGGCCTTATGCATCTTTTTTTTTTTAGGACCTTTTCCTGACCCTGATTTGATGGCTGCCAGACCCAAGCTACATGAGGAACAACCCCAGCCTCTCATTGCCCTTGTATTGGATGGCTTGTCTGAAATAGAACTGGTTCCATCTAAATTTGGCCCTGTCCCATGTGGATGCCCCATATCATACCTTTGTCCACCTGAAACACCCAATGACCTTATCCAGCACCCCTTTGCTCCTGAATTCCCAGTTCCTCCACTTCAAATGGTCAGTGAAATTAAGAAGGGAACCAGAAAATTACGTCAACCATGGTTAACTGCCAGTCGCTTTCGAGAGGCCTGTGCTTCCTGGGGTGGGGGTGTGGATTCAGAAGCTTCGGCAAAAGCCCTTGCTGCCAAAATGATAAGGGGCTCAAGCAAGCAAGCAAACAGTTGCAATGAAGCGAGGTTTGCAAATGGAGTCAGAGGTTCTGGCAAGCTATTCTGAATTCAGACGAGTTAACGTGCTGCCTGTTGGATTTGTCATCTCCCCTGAAGCACCCCATCTGGCAGCCCCTGATGGTAGGGTCTATGACCCTTCAGAGTCACCACTGTTCAGACTTGTAGAAGTGAAGAGCACCACTAAACCTGATGCTTCACAGGTTGCACACCTTAATGGGGAAAGAGGATACACCCTGAGGCAGTCACGCCGGTACTACTGGCAGGTCCAGGGACAGTTGGCAGTAACTGGACGTGAGTGGTGTGACTTTGTCACAGATACTCAGGCAAATTGTTATGTTGAAAGAATTTGGCGAGATGATGCATTCATACTCAAAATGAAGGACAAATTAGACCTTTTCTACTACACCACATACAGGAATGTGTACTTGCCATGGACTTACAATGTCTGTTGTAAATATTTGCTGTGCTGCTGTAATGTGTGATTATTTTATGTGATTATTTTAGTTATTATTTTATCTTATTATTATATTTATTTATTATTGTTTTATATATTAATTATTTTTTTATTGTTATTTTATTTTTACTTTATTTATATTTATGTGTGGCTTCTGTGTGAAAGCCCAGCAAGGAGGCCGTGGGGCAGACCTTTTAAAGTCTGGGTAGAATAAGGTGTATTCATGCAAAAATATTGATCTCTAATAACAATCCGAATAACACTACGGATTAGATATTGTTTACATTTTTTTTTTTTTCCAATAATGGTGCTCAATCAATACTTTAAAAACAATTCAAGAACCCAGGCACTCCCTGTATTGACACTTTTATGAGAAGAAAGATGGCTGATAATATTTAACCTTATCACAGCCCATGTGGTAATTCTTCTATAATGTCTGATTTTTTAACTTAAGGACAATACCTGACCTCTCACTGAGCAAGGAAGACAGGAAGGGGTCAGCATCATCAGCTCTGACATTCAGTGAGTGATACCCAAATGAAACACCTAAAGCTTTGTTTATTTTTTTTTCCATTTTATTGTTTATTTTTACAAGCCTAGTGCACAAATAAATGTAACTGCACCAGAGTTAGCTGATAGCAAATTTGCATGTGTTGTCCTTGGGCAGGAAAACAGTTTATACAGTTTATACATAGCAGGGGATACATGATATAAAATAACAGTATATGTTAAAAGTTCATTTGTATGAAAATAGCACTTCATAGGACATTAAAATAAGTGAATCCACATGCTTTATAAAACAGCATAATTACATAAAAGCATTGTGATGTGGTTCATAAGGTATCAAACATGTCAGAATGGGTTGCATAAACTCAAATTAATTCATGGAGAAGTTGCAACACTGTTTCATTTTTCACTTGGTTTGGTTTTCTTTCACACATCACTTTGTCAAGCAGACCAAAGCCTGTCAAATGTTGTGTAATATAGCCTTCTGCCACTAGTTGGGGCTGTAGCTGCAGTCTTCATTGTTGAAAGTTAGCCTATTGTTGCACTGTGACCTAGAAATAAACAACCAGCTTAAAGTAATAACATTGAAGCAGCGTTGTATTATATTTAGCGTAAAATAAAGATGAGACTGCATTCAGGCTGCTAAGATCAAAATGGCATATTTGCTGGGATGACGTATCATCATATAGATGTTGACCTACTAAAAAAACTGAAGCAGCATATGCAGTAATACTAACATTAGCAGCACTTTGCTTGATCAACTGGTGGCATCACTGAGACATGTCCATGTTTATACAGTCTATAACAAGACAGAATTCAAGCTTACTTGGTCAAAATCTAGCTCATCACAGTTCTATATTTGAAATTATATGAAAAATGAAAGCTTTTTTAATTAGAAAATCAGCTTTTTTAATCAACACTGATCGGCCAAGGTCAATGGAATCAAGATCGTAGGCACTGTGGATCTGCACTGGTTAATTCTCCTTTCATGTCAGAAAAGACAGATTTTAGACTCATTCACACTTGCTAATTGGTGTGCTAAGTCAAGCTGCGTGCTCTTTACATGTCAGATTGTCCTCCAGGAGACAAAGGCCCTCCTTACAGACAACGGCTCAAAATATGGTCCTTAATATATTTGTTGCAGTAACTGCAGTAACTCATTATGTTGCAGTGACACTGGATCGTCTAAGACTTTTATGTCTCTAACAAAGAACACAATAATTCACAACTATACATCTTATTTAATGTGGCCTTGTGTGAGGAGTAGCTGCCATCAAATGATGCTTATTGCTAGCTGACAATGTTTTAATTGAAATTTTTTTTTTATCAGTTGTATATAGTAATTTTACATTCTACATACTTGGAAATGTATACATGGTAATTAATTACACAGTACATTTGATGTATTTCGTCAGTTTAATGAATTATTCAAAACATTGCCTTGGCTATGGCACTCAAGGCCCTGAATGGTAATTCTCCTACTAAACCTAATGTATAAAATGTGAATTCCAACAAATGGATTGTTTATTAATTTAATATCTTCAGTCTCAGCTGAATTAATTAAAAGTGTGCTTGTTGCAGTGTTCATGATTTCACTATACCTTGTATGTGGTGGCTAAATTCTAATTCTGCCCCACAAAGGAACAGTGACAAAAGAGGCAGTTACATGTAAATATTCAACATTGAATACCAGTTGGCATGAATACAAAAACAATGCTTAGAGAGTATTTCATGTATGTTTTGAAAGTATTTCAGAAACTGTGACATTTGATCAAACATTTCGAGCTGAAACCCTAAGAGCAAACATATAAAGCACATATAAAGGATACAATTAGACTACAAAGTATATTAAGACCCAATAAAGAAAAATGTAACAAGGGATGCACAATATTGGACTTTTACTGATATGCCGAAATTTCCAAACATATCGTGGATATTTTTTGCCAAGTGTACGAGGTATCTCCCTACCGAAAATTGACCTGTTTCTCTCATTGTGACAGGTTGTTTATGTTACACATTGATGTGGAAAGAAAACAACACTTTATTCTCCAATAGAGGACACTTCTGTTTTAAAATGTAATATTCAGCAATAATCGAGTCAAGCATTGTGTTACATTTATACATTCTGTGGGTATTCCAGCCACTATATGTTGTATATATGGCTATTATATTTGGCCAAATTATTGGCTGTATATTTTAGCAGAAGTTTTGATAACTGCAGATATCGATATTCCACATCTTCTGCTAATATCTGCCCATACCAATACTTTGTAATTAATAACGTGCATCCCAAAATTTAACAGTTTAATTGAAAATTCTTGAATCTACACAAAATCTAAAGCAGATATTTCTTTGCACAAGAAAATTACATCACAATGTAGATTTTACTGTTCAGCCCTAGTTGGAGGTTAAATTAAAGCCACAGTAAATTACATAACTAATAGTTGTACCTTTAATGTCCCTGTAAAGCAAATTCAGCCATTTTCTTCTAAACACATTAAATAGGTCATAAATGTATTTCCTTAAAACATGTGAAAGCCATTCAACCATTCACAATTTAATTGTGGAGCTAGGCTTCACAAGCTGTTTTTCAAAATTTCTGTGTTCAGGATTTAATGGGCGAGTCAGAAATCATAGATGCGTTACGTAACGGAGCCATCGGTAGCATAACCCCACCCCTGCTGCTTCAGTGGTATAAATACATTCAGCGCATTAGCTTCGGTGGTTTTCACGGTCGCTCTGGAGTCTCGGTTAGCATCTCTTAAGATAGTTTGCAGCTAGCTAACCAGTCATGTCACCTCCACGTCGCTCGTGCATCTTTCCTGGACGCCACAGCGTGCAGGGTAGCGGCTCCATTAGGTTATTTAAGTTTCCTACTGACGACGAAGTAAGGGAACGGTGGATCAATTTTAACAAGAGGAGCTACTATGGAGAGTTCAAAATCACCACCAACACCCTCTCTGCAGTGCCCACTTTACCCCCATAGTTACAAAAACTATCACCAGTTAAAGTTTGTATTTCTGAAGAGTCTGTTAATGCTGGTCAGTGGAGCCGAACCGACCCTCTCCGTCCCCGGCTTGCATCCTCCCGCCCCACCGACAGCAGGTGCCACTATCCCGGCCGCCGGCATTGTGTACTCACCGCTGACCCTCTCCATCCCGCCGACAGCAGGTGCTGTCATCTCCACCACTGGCATTACATGCCCGCCAGAGGTAGCGGTGTTGGTGTAAGTGTGTGCTTATGTTATAAATATTGTGAATTCTGGCAAGTAAATGCTTTTTGCTGTGATTTTACATCGTAATCACGACATGATTTGACCTCATTTCCTAAGCGGAGTCCACAATGACAGCACAATAATTAACCACATGATTTTTTTTTTAATGTGCCACCAATATGGCTATGACAAGGAAATACATGTACACTGGGGTTTTACGTTTGTGTGTATTGTCAAACATGGACTGTTGGACACCTAAAATGAGCGCGTTTCCCACGGACATTAGTTGCTTATATACAGAGAGAGACGGGAGCAGCGAGCTCAGACGGAGGCAATATGTGAGTTATCATTTTCTGTGGACATGAAGCATACATGTTTCAGTTATTTCAAAGCTAAAGCTACTCCACAGCTGGTATTATCCCTCACGACTGATAAAAATTGGGCAGACGGAGTAATTGGGGAGCTTGTGGTAATAAAGAAACTATCAGAAAAGTAACTGTGTGAAGGAAGTATGATAAGTAGGAGTAATCATTGTTGTAAAATGTCAGCCTTTCAAAATTATATATATATGTTTTTTTGGATTACTGTCACTGTTGCATGAGTCAGTTTCTGGCTCTGATGGCTCAAACAGGTAGGGCTGGGTCCGTCAGATGAAGCTGCTAGCGCGAGCTCCCAGTGTTACTGTAGGTTATGTCCTTGTACAGTAGACGGAGGCGGCTCCCTCCCGCATGTGGGCGTGGTTCCAGCGCCTCTAACTGACACGCCCCCAGCGTTTCTCAGCAGAGAGAAGTGCTTGTTTTTGCATGATTTTGAGACCTAATTTTATATACTTAGCAATTCTTTTAATCTTTCAAATTTGGCTCTGTGGTCAATGACACATGTTTCTTTGGTATGACAAACCCACAACACAAATTTATTTTTGCTTTACAGGGACTTTAATGTTTTGATCATCATCAGAACCATGTTTTATTCCTGCACTCTGAAAGCCAAGCTAATTACTCTTCACAGGATAAAGGCCATTACACAACAGTTGTACCAGATCTGGCTGACAGTGCCCACCAAAGCGAGTGGTACAGGTGAGTTCCTTTCAACCACTATCCTGAGAAGGGCGATCGTCTGTGTCTTCTCAGTGTCCTCTCTTGTAAATTGAGCTGAATGCTCGAAAATTAAAGTATGGCTGCTTAAGACCGTACGAAAAGCAGCCTGGTACGTTACAATAACTCTTGTTTTTAGCTTGCGCCATTGGTGCAGGAAGTATAGATCCACATCGATTACGTATTTCCGGCCAAAAAACAAGGAAGTGTGAAAAAGGTCTATTCCCAGTTGTTCCATCCATCACATGAAAGTATATCAACAAAAATGTTCATGATGCTAACAGATACAAACAAGAATGTAAGGACAAACTGCAGGTATGTCTCCGGATTGACAGGTGATCAGTATCGGCCACTAAAAGTCTGATCGGGGGCATCCCTAATACTATTAGACTCTGATAGTTGATAAGGTGCAGTAACATTGCAGATATCTTCTGGAGAAACAGCTTGTTGCTCTGCTCTCAGTGAGTGAATACAGTCATATGACTAAATTGTATTTTAAATTCCCTTCAGTGTGTTAAATACAAGAAAGTCTCTTTACTGGATGGAGAAGTTATACCAAAGACAATACATTTTGTGGCAGTGCAGAGAGGGATATGGAAAAACAAATTATAAGTAAACAAAAACATAAATAAATAAACCAGTTTGAAAAAAGATGTCTGGTAAAAGTTATGGAGCATATGTGATTGAGTCCAAATGACATTAAAATACTCTTTAACCCACAGCAATTTCCAGACAGAAAACAGGCTCAGTGTACAAAAACCTTTATTTACTTAATAGACTCATTAGGTTCATTAAATTGTTTTTCCTGATTGAAATTTAAATCTAAGCTGTTGTTTGTGTGCTGTTTAAATATGGGAATGTCAGCTGCTCTAATGAAATTGTTCGACAACCATCTGTGTCTCACCCAATAATATAAGTAGATCACATTAACAAAGACATGCTGTGGAGGCTAAATTGGATATTACTGTTTAAATAAACCACAGAAATCAAGATGTAAGAGTGCTGTCTGAATAAACCTTGTGACCAGATAAGGAAAAAAACAGACGAGTAGATTTTCAAATCTGATTTTAAAAACATGAAAAACCACAGACTGCAGATGGGTTTAAAATAGGGATAGGTAACTTTGGTTACAGAGGAAATCAGGCATGAAATCATGCTGTGTGAGGCTGGCTTTATGTTTGGTCTCTATTTAGGACGTCAGCGTCTGTATTACATAAAGTGACACAAAAGAACCTCTATTTAGAGTAATGCACTGTCACTGCTATGTCTTTACTTATGATGGGTTTCCAAATTTAATTACACAGTTTTAATTCTGAAATGCTACAAAAAAATCACATGGACAGTAGCGTGGAAAAAAACAAGGGTCATTTTTATGCATATTGGGTGATGAGTTAAGAGACTTGTTGACTAATGATGTTCAAAACAAACAGTTCAGAAGATGAAGACCTTACTAAAAACAAGGTCAAAATGTGGGTCTATTCAAATCAACTATGTAATTAAAAAAAATAATTCAGAGTTATTATTGTATCCTCTTAAGGACAAAGTGTATGTAACCGCTTGATGCCGTAGAGTTAGGAGGGTTAAGAGGAGGCCCGAGAATGTACCCTTGGGGAACACCACCTCAATTTTCCAGTGATATGAATTCATGTATAATTTCAGATTTAAAAAGTTTATTTCATCCTATTTTGCTCTGATAAATGCATCTGGCCACAGCAGAGTTCTGATCACTCCAGTCAGTGTCAATACTGCTAAATACTGCTGAGATATTCGGTAAACAACATTAATTACCATAACTGTTATGAAATGATCTGTGGCTTGCATAAAGTGATCACTGTGCAGCTGATTTAAAGTAACTAGATGTCTTATGTTTTAAACAAAGAAGTGTTTGTATTTTTGTTTCACAAACATATGGAAAATAATCAAAGGCCATATGAATAAATGATTAGAAACTGCTATGGATGTCAGTCCCAAAGCAGCATAACAATCTGACTTTTTAATGATCTAACCAACATTCAACAAACATTTAGAAATTTTTTTTCCTCATACGGACGACCGACCTGGCAAATCTTGAAGATTTTACTGTTTTACAACATTTGCAACATCTGGGCAAACTTAACTTCTTTTTTTTTTTTAGATTATTTTTGGGCATTATTGTGCCTTTATTGGCACAATAAAGAGAGAGAGATAGTGGATAGGCTTGTAAAGGGGGTGAGAGAGAGTAGAGGGAGGACACTCTGCAAACTCTCCACAGGCGGGACTTGAACCTGAGCTGGCAGAAGCATGAGAGTCATGCCTGGTTGCTTACCACTCTGCCAAACCAGCACCCCAAACTTCAGTTCTATGAAAGCACAAGAATATCTGTTTCCTCCATTTTCAGCTGAACTACATGAAAAGACTCAGCTTTACATTTTGTCAGTAGGTTAAGTAAGTCTTAAGGTGCGTTCAAACCGAACGCGACTTGGGCGACCTCGGCGGCCACATTCCATGCAGAGTCAATGTACAGCCACGATCAACCACGACCACGCGCGACCAGATCTCATGCGATGCGACGGACGTGTTCTGGGCGACTTAGTCGCATCTTTGGAGACATGGGGCGGCGCCCCTGTTGCTGCAGATGGGAACTCTGGGGTCACTTTGGACGTGGAGCAGGTCGCCATGCCCTGCGTCCAAAGTTGAAATATTTTAACTTTTCAGGCGATGTCGCGCCGTGAGAGCCAATCAGCGTTGTGTGGGTGCGTGACCAGACCTGTGACTGACTGTTTTCATTCCGGTCCACAGAGTGACAATCTATGTCCGTGTGGGGAACATTAGTTAGTGAGAACATTAGTTCCGCCTAGACGGACCGCATTCAACTCACAGACGATGCTGCTGCAGGGCCATCAGCTGCAGTGTTTTGTGGTTGGTAGGTGAGTGAAAAGGATACAGTTAGAATAATGTCAACTAATACGTCCTATTATATGATATATGATATGATGGGGTGAAACTCGCGCAGGCGTGACGTCACTGAGCAACTGCAATGGTGACAAAATGAGCAATGCACAGACGACAGAACTTGGGTTTGCGACGCAATCTTGGTCGCCAAAGTTGCGTTCGGTGTGAACGCACCTTTACATTAACAACTAAAAAGATGCTGGACTGGGGTGACACTGGATCAGTGGTAGAGTTGTGCTCTCCTAACTGCCGAACTGCATCACATGCTTCAGGCAGGACACTAATTCTCTTTCACTGCACTGTTAATTTTGAGAGCACTTTTTAATTTAGTTTTAGTTATAGTCTTTTGCCTGAAATGTCTTTTAGTTTAAAGGGGACATAATATGCAAAAACCAATTTTTTAAGGCTTTTGAACACATTTTGGGTATTGGCCTTCCTCCCATACCACAAAATATGAGAGTAGACAACAAAACCTGTATTTAGCAGGCTGCATGAATGTGAACTCATGGTATTTGGCAAACTGTTGAGTCTACGGATATACTGTGACGTAACTGTATATTTTTTGATTTGCATAAGCCTAACCTGATTTGCCTGAGTACCCCCCCACGACATAATGCTAACAGCAGGGGGAAATGAACCAGAGGTAACTTCACATGTTCATCAATGTTAACGTTACTTGTTGAAAGTCTGAAGGGTGAACTTCAAAGTATGAACACTCCTACATTAGTCAAGAGAAGTTTAACAGTTGAATGATTATAATCAGTCCTTTACCTATCCCATTACCCCTCTGTTGTTGCTAACCAGAGATGGCAAAAGTACCCAGATTCCTTACTTGAGTAGAAGTTAAATACCTATGTAAAAAATGACTTGAGTAAAAGTAAAAAGTACTGATCCAAATATCTACTCAAGTAAAGGTAAAAAGTACAGGCTCTGAAATGTACTCAAAAGTACTTTCAAAGGTGAAAAGTATTTCTATTGCATGAATCACTGGCTGCAAAGCTATTGAACACAGGATAATTTATATGGAATCTACTTTATCAATATTACTGTTTGAACAAAAACTGCCTGCCTAGTATCCTAATGTACTTCACTATGTAGTCCTTTAGTCATTTGTATTGTACACTTAAAGTTAACACATCACACTTCTGAACATTGAATTTTGGACCAGGGTTAGCTTCTAAACTATGCTGTCACAAATCATACTCATAGGCCCAACTTTTAATCAACCTTTTTAATAGCACTTTTTTTAATAGCACATCAGGCTACAGTTGTTTCTCACTGTGCAGAGTGGCAGACCTGCTCTGACACACACACCACACGTGCAGGCTTGCACACACACACAGATAGCCGTGTCTCCTCCTGCATCTGGTTAATTCTAGTGGGTATACTCTGACATACTCTGGTGGATGTTTGTCCTCTTAGGGCCTCCATACACTGAAGACATTTTGCCACATTTTCACATGATTTATACACTGTCCAGTGAAAACAGCTCTGAGACCCACTTATGGGCCTCCACCCACAGGTTGAGAACCGCTGCACTAGTAGATTGTACTGCCCTACTGCAAAGTGCAGTATCTGCAGTTTTTCTTTTTTTTCTTTTTGCATTAATCAAAAGTGCAATAACTGCTCTTCAATCTCTTAAAGTTTCATAGGGCTCCTGCTTAATTTCTCTGAGGTATTGCCATTTGTTACTTTGCAGTAACTGCAAAAATGCACTGTGAAACCAAGGCCAACTGCAGTAACTGCACTTACTACAGTTTGCCTTGGTTTCACCATGAAGAATAATCAGATACTGCAGTTTGCCTTGGTTTCAGGACCAGCTTTGAAAATAAAGCTGCTAAGTTACTGCGTCTTTGGTGTGGTGTGAGTGACTGCAACAACATCCCACATCTCTCTAGAAAAAAGTATCAAGATGGCCTGTCTTTCCCATGGCAAAAAATTGGTACAACTTGCCTTGAATTAGGCACACAAAAAAGGTAAGTTTTGTTTTTTAATTTAACTTGGAAGAGTGCTTTGTCTGTTTGTCAGTCTGATGCTAGCTAGCTAGTAATAATAAGCTTAAGCTGGTTGGCAGTATTAGCTTCTAAAAGCTAATTACTAGGTTATTAGTAACAGCAGATTCGTTCATACTTGCTAATTAGCTATTAACAGAGGACTAGTTCATAGCTGCTGCTGTTACTAGCTAATTAGCTAGTGAACAAATCTGCTGTTACTAGCTAATTAGCTAGTATTACCTTAAATATAAATTTGCCATTCATTTATAAATATGTATTAGTATATTATAGTATATTTAGTAATATTACTGTAGCGCATCCCCACTCTTGCTGTAATATGAGCAATCAAAATTAATTATCCCTTGGGTACTGAATCAAAATACATTCTTTAGTCCTGTTTTGGATTTTTAGAAGCCACAACTTTAGCTGCTGTAAAAACATAACAGATGTTTTATTTTTTCATTTTTTTTTACTCAGATATCCTCATCAAGCTCAGCCCTCATCAAACTATTTAAATTTGTTTTTTGTTTATGTATTTTAACCACTTAAATGCCAATTTCATAGGAGATGTCGCTGATTTTCAATGAAAAAGATGATCAGAGGCTGAAGATTTTTTATGTGCTATCCAACAACTCGATATGTCAACGATTAGTAAAAACATTGACTTTGGTGCATTTATTATTTTTTGCACAGCATCAGATTTTAATTTTTACTCCCTTTGTTCACGTTTTGGCTGTTTACAAGCCACAAGTTTAGCTGCAGTGAAAACATATCACATAAATATTTCTTTAATATTTTTTTGCCCAAATTTCTTCCTCAAGCTCAGTCCTGATCAAAAATAATTAATATTTTTGAAAAGATTATGGATTTTACCCTTTAAATGCCAATTCCATAGGTGATGCCACTGATATGGTATAAAAAAAAAACACACAAAATGACCAGTTTTCAATAAAAAAATGTTGAGAGGCTTGATATTTTTACATGCTATCACATTCTTGGATGTTTCAAAGATTAGCAAAAACATTAGCTTTTCCGTTTCACTCCCCATTGACTCCCATTATAACCACATTTTTTTAATGCAGCCATGACACTGCAGTGAAATCACCTATGAAACTGGAATTCAAGGGTTAAAATCCACAATTTAAAAACAAAAAAATATATATTTTTGATCAGGACTGAGCTTGATGAAGAGACTTGAGGTAAAAAAGCAGCTAAAGTTTTTGGCTTTTAACAGTCAAAACAGGATGGAGGGGTGGTAAAGTTGCCCACAGTGTATTTTGACTAATAAAAATGTTTGAAATCACATTTTCACAATTTATGTAGAATTAAGTTTCCTCATCGAAAATGTTTTCACTCTCTTAAATTTAGTGAAAGTTATGGTCAGATAATTCTAAGTATAACTCCTTTGTGGCAGAAAAAAAGCCACAAAGAGACCCAAAGGTTCACCATCAAAATTACAATAGCACTGTATTTCTGTTCCAGATGTTGTCAAGAAAGCTCCTGTGACGGCTGCTTCTCTCTTCGCTGATATGATGAGAGGCCACTCAGATACCAAAGAGGTCTCATTCATTCTAGATGTCACTGAGGAAGCTGATGTGACAGCAATGCCCCTCTTTGTTTCAATAGAGCCAGACCTTTTAGAGGAGGCCGAGTTGGACCAGCCAGACCTTCTGCATGATGCCATGGTGGGCCAATCATATCTTGTAGAGATCCTTGATACAAGGGAAACTTTCCAGCTATGTGATGTTGGATTTGAAAGTGATACAGCTGTCACTGCCACCAGTCTGTTTGACAGTGATGAAAATGACCCCACCTACATCCCGTCTGAAGTAGCTGAAACTGATGAAGATGAGCAGATTGAATCCCTTGTACCTGCTGATGAACCCCTCAAGAAAAAGCCCAGAGTCAGCATGTCACAACAAAAGGCAAGTGAGCAACCATCAGCAACAAATGGCTTGAAGACTCTTTCTCTTGGTGTCACGTGTGACACAAACAGATGTGCAAAGAAATGTACCATGAACATTTCACTTAACAGACGCAAGGCAATATTTGATGCATACTGGTCCATGAACTGACATGAACGGAAATTAGGAGTTTCCTCCAGTGTTTCCAAGGGGTTAAAAAGTGGGGACACAACTCATGGGGATCACATTAGCTGTCAGAATATGACATACTCTTACCAACTCAAAGCTGACGATGGAAAATCCCATGAAGTTTGCAAGACCTTTTTCGTAGCAACCTTTGGATACCATCAATGATCGGTTCATAACAATGGCTGTGCAGTCAGGGACCCCTGACTCTATTGTGCCTCCAAGGGACCGGAGAGGGAAGCACATCTCCTCAAACAAACTGGACACTAACCCAATAAAAGCTCACATTGAATCATTTGGCCCAAACATTAGCCACTACAGATGTGGACATGCCCCCAAATGGAGATACCTGCCAAGTGACATTACAATCAGGTTCATGTATCAAGACTTCAAAGACAAGAATCCCGACTCAAAATGTTCCTATGAGACCTACTGTAAAGTAGTCTGTGAATTAAACATTGGTTTCACAAAATTAGGTGAAGAAGAATGTGAAAAATGTGTTGAGATTGAAATTCATGCTAAAGCATTTGGTCATGAACACATCATTGCAAGCCACAAAGGCAGGACTGAACAGAGCAAGGATGAGGCTGCCTCAGAAGAGCGTGATTCTTCTTCAAACATTGAAACAGACACAGACAAAGAGTCCAGAGCCACAGAACCAGTAACAGGAAGCATCAAACTAGTGGGCACGAGTGCGCACATGCATCAGAAGCCATGAATATTGAAAATGATGAACAGACAAACATAGACAAGTAAATCACTGACTGCCCTGAATGTATGGGATGGATTAAACACAAGAAAGCAGCTGACATTGCAAGACGTTCCTACCAGGGAGATTCAGGCAGGGACTGGCCAGATGACTGCACTGTCCATAGTGTTGATTTACAGAAAGGAGTGATGCTACCAAGACTGCCAGGTAACAAGACAGCTATATTAACCCAACGCCTGGTGGCATTTCATGAGACTTTTGTGACAGTGGGCACACAATCAAAGAAAAAGACTAAAAAGAAAAAGACACTGTCAGTTGTATGGCATGAGGGCTTTGCGGGACGAAATGCTGAAGAAATCACCTCTGCCTTTACTACAGCACTGACACACAACACAGAATGAGATTGCAAACATGCAGTCATGTGGGCTGATAACTGCACAGGCCAGAACAAAAACTGGACTCTTTTAACAAGCTTAATGACTACTGCCAATAGTGACCAGACAGCATTGGAGGACATAACCGTGAAGTTTACTGAGCCAGGGCACAGTTTCATGAGTGCAGATTCTATTCATCATGGGGTGGAACTGGAAATGAAGAGGCACCCTGGGGGAAAACTGTATGACTTTGATGACTCTGTTGATGTCGTTTCCAAGTCCAATCCCAACATTGAAGTCATCAGACTCAAAAATGAAGATGTCCTGGCCTGGAAGGGAGGCCAGAGTCAGGCAAAAATCAAGAGAAAAGGGGTGAAGCTGGCTAGAATGACTGAGATTCAGGTCAGGAGAGGTTCCAAGAATCTCTTCTACAAGACCTCCCATGACCAGGAAAAACACTGTGAGCTTGACTTCCTGAAGATAAACTTGAAGAGAAAACAGCCAATGCCTCCACCTCACCTCAATGTAAGGAGTAGAAAGTACAGATATTTATGTTGAAAATGTAATGGGTAAAAGTAAAAGGTCGTCAGACAAATAAATACTTCTAAAAGTACAAAGTACCTGAAAAATCTACTTAAGTACAGTATTTGTATTTTGTTACTTGCCATCTCTGATGGTAGACTAAGTCGTGGCTGTGTCCCACTGCGGTGGCCAAGCTGTGGTTAGCATGTTGTGCCTTAGCATGTGATGTTTGGGGGAATGAGCTTTGCTGTTATGTGGTGGACTGTTAGTGGCGCGTGGCTGGAGCACTCCACCTTGATCAAGTTACGCTGCAGGTCTATCATGAATTGCCCATACGTACGCTGCTCTGCTCTGGCTCATTAGCATATTAAGGCAACCGCCCTCAAAACGAGCCGTTCTGCACAGAGGAGTTATGTGAGCGTGGAAAGAATGTAGCTGTGCTTTATTCATAGGCTTTTTGGACCATATCATGTTACTAACGTTTCATGAAGACATCAAGAATCCATGTTAAACTGCAGAAAAGGAGCAAAATATGGGACCTTTAAGTCATAATTTAGTCATCTAAATTGTTTTAAATTTAGTCTAGTTTTAGTTAATGAAATTTCACAACATTTTAGTCGACAACATCTACTGTAAATTTAGTCGACTAAAATATGAAGTGTAAAGTGTAAGGCATTTTTCATGTTTTCCCTGAATTTCTGAAGTCATGTTTTACACTTATATTAATGTATTTACATTTCTAATTGACGCCAACCCGTTTCATAAAACCTTTTATTTATTTTTTTTTATCACCCCATTAGCACTGCTACGATGTCGTAGCTTCGGAGCTTCGGTCTACTCATCTTTGCATAGATGTCGGGTGACTCGCCTGGAGACACTGCTTCAAGTTTTTTCATGTTTTTACTGGTCATAATCAAGCCACACAGTTTACATGGTGCAGGTTCTCCACAGTGTCAAACATGAAATGTGTCCATATGTCTATTCTCCTTTTTCACCCGGGTGTCGGCATGATTCCTGCAGCACTACGTGAGATGTGTACATAGTACTGACACTGGTGTGTTCACGGGGGAACATCCAACTGTACTCCCTCCTCAAGAGAGTAGCTCTGATTGGATCTCTCCTGCCACCACGCAGCTGTGATTGGATGTCCCTCTAAACTCATCCAACCTTTCCACACAGCCAAATTAGGTGTGATTGGGTATATTCCTAACTCGTCCCCACTTTCTACATGACGAAATAAAGTCTGATTGGATTGTCTCTGTCAAACATCAGACTTTATAGGCAGAAAAATAACCCTTATTATCTACGCCAAGGTGGTTATGTTTTTGCCTGCATTTGTCTGTTTGTTAGCAAGATTACACAAAAACTACTAGACAGATTTTGGGGGAATTTTCAGGAGATGTTGGTAATGACCCAACTTAAAAATGATTAGATTTTGGTGGTGATGCAGATAACCTCCATTAGTGAACAGTCGTTTTTGCTCAATAACTGTCTGTTACTGATATCAACATGATTTTGAGTGCTAGGTTTTCAGGGGGTTTTCAGGGTCAAGGAATCATATTATGATGGAAACTTTATCAAGGAACTTTGCCTGTAACAGCAAAATATGAGCTACCTTGGCGGAGGTTTGCACTCTCTGAGTGCTTTCTAGTTTTCTGTCCACACAGGGACAACTGAAATGAAGCTTCTGAAAATTCTCACATTGGCAGAAATTTTCAAAAGGTGCATTTCAGTGACCATATAAGCCAATTTCATGTGCACAAAAATCCGAATCACAGAAAGAGGCCATGCTTTTGAAAATACCTTTGTGTGGACATGGCTGCAAATCAGTGAGGTCCAGTCCAAGTTATGTCTTAAGTTTTTAAGGGGCAGCTGCAAGTCAGTCAAGTCTCCATCAAGCCATCCATTATCTATTCTGCTTATCCCTTTAAAGGTCACGAGGGGCTGGAGCCTATCCCAGCTGGCATTGGGCAAGAGGCAGGGTACACCCTGAACTGGTCACCAGAGGATCACAAAGTCACATAGAGAGATGGACAAGCATTCACTGTCACACTCATACCTAAGGCCAATTTGGAGTCACCAGTCAACCTAATGAGCATGTTTTTGGTCTGTGGGAGGAAGCCGAAGTGCCTGTAAAGAACCCACTCATGCAAACTCCACACAGAAAGGCCCTTACCAACCTGGGGATTGAACCATCAACCTTTGTGCAGTGAGGCACATGCACTACCTGCTGCTCCACCATGCTGCGTCAGTCAAGTCTCTTATAAGTCAAATTAAGGAGCCCATATTCTGCTATTCGAGTTAAATATACCCTGTACAGTGTTATGCATGTACTTATTTGCATGGAGGAGCACTTCTACACACAAGACATGGCTCCATTAGCTGTCTAAAGCAGCTCCTCCCCTGCTCCCCTAAAATAGACCTTCCAGTGTGATGTCCTACTATTGTTTCATTGAATGTCCTACATTGACTTGGAGTGACAAGCCTGGTGCAGGGCATAGACTGTGGAGTAAATGCAGAGTTGCTGACAGCATGGCACTGAGCATCACTTACCTGAATAATACAACGAATACAGCTGGATCTGTATATGAAAAAGACTTGTAATTGTGCACATACTCTTGCAGTCACTGAAACTAAATATGAGTTAAGGAAAAATATGTAGTAGTGGCTAAGACAGGTGAGGAAGTGTTTTCCCCTACCATTTGTTTAGGCTGGTGGCCCACTATTCACCTTTTTTAACAATATGGAGCAAAAAATATTTTTTTATTTGACGGCTACTCCAGTTGCCATCGTAGAAGAAGACAGAGAAATTAAAAAAATCCAGCTCAAATAGCCAAGATGCCTTTGAACTGCATTACAATCACACAAGGATCTCTCTGTGCTGACACATTGAAGGTTTTTATTTTGAATTTTAACTTTAAAAATCACAGACATGGTCCTTCACAAATAAAAAAAACTCAGATGTGCTCATTACACATAATCAGAGGTCAATAGGTCCTCACCTAACTCCATTATTGTGAGGAGTTCATTTGCAGGGAATGGTCTGAAAAAGATGAAATATTCAGTAAGGTGTAGTTCTCTGGGAAAAAACAATGCCTTTTGATGCCAGAGGTCAGAGGAGAATGGCCAGAATGGTTATAGATGTAGGAACGCAACAGTAACTCAAATAATCACTTGTTATAACCAAGTAATGCAGAAGGTCATTTCTTAACACCTGTGTCAAATCTTTAAGCCGATGGGCTACAGCAGCCAGACCACAGTGGGTGCCGATCCTGTTGGCTAAGAACAGAAAACTGAGACTACAACTCACACACACTCACCAAAACTAGACAATGATTATTTCTTCTGATCAGAATTTACACTAAATTTTCTCACGTTGGCTACAGTTGTAAGTTAAATGGCTATTTTTAAGTAAATGTGTGCTGCAGGAGGTCTGCTGGACTGAGTATTTTGTGATGTAGATCAACCCTGGGCCAGGTAAACTATTCAAAATATGAAAAATCCCTTTTTCATCAAGTGAACTGATCACACCTGATGTATTGGGATGTTTTCTGGTGATATTTTCTGCTCACAGGTCCATGTAAAGCCTCAGCATCCTCATTTTCATCACTCCCCAAACAGTCACTGCCCACATTTTTCACTTCTTGTTCTCATTTGTTGTCACTGAGATCATGTGACCGAAATCAATCTACTATGAAAAACTGTTCTCTAGTTGCTTTTACTTACCTTGTACTGCGGTTAATAGAAGCTCTAGTTAGTTACTTTAATACATCATCTATGTGGAAACACGTCATACTGGTGATGTGTGTTATTCCTTCTTCTCTCTGGGTCTCTGCATCTGTGCTCTAAATACTCCATCAGTGACCCCGTGCTCTTTTTTTCCTCTGTCTGCTCCAGGGAGAAGTCATCCTTACCTTGAACTTTGCTCCTTTAAGGACTTATGATCAAGACATCCACCCCTGCATGCTGCCTGAGGAAGTAGTTTAACGCACTGTTTTGTCTTTTTGCCATAAATTATCCAACAGAAGTCCTGACACCTGAAGGTAATCAGCATATTAGCATAAAGAATGGAAGAAATGGGAAATTAGCCACTGTGACTCTCCCTTAAGGTTGGAGTATATCTTTTTGTTTCATCAACAGAAGTTTATGCATGCACATTTGACTTTTTAAAGGATTCATGGATATGAATGAGTAAATAAAAAACAAGAGTTCATCAGTTTTCTACCTAAAACCACAATTCTCTAGTTTTTACATGTTGTTCTAAAACCAACCAGAAACCTGTCTGTTCTGTTTTGACTCTGTCCTCTGGCAGAAGAAGCGACAAATTTCACTTTAAAGGGAAAGTTTGGATAGTTGGAAACAGGTTTCTAGAGGCCCACGGCACTAGCGAGCTTTGTCCTCGGGGAGATACTGGTGGTGGACAGTAGTTGGTACACTGCAGTACACGGTGCCACTGAAAGCCTCATAATTAACCCATTTATAGGTTAAAACTACTCCAAAAACTATTGTGGCTCAGCTTTACGCTACAGTGTGATAATGAAAACTAAAACCAATTTTTTGTTAAACAAGAAAAATTATTTTTGTTGTGTTGCCAACTAAATCAACTAAAGGAAGTATCTCAACTATCCCTATTAAGTTTTTATGTAAAGTTGGCCTAATTTCTTAACTTAAGTTAGCAAAACCTTAAACAATATAATTTAAGGTCAGGCATGGTCAGACCAAGTTCTAAACACAGGGTCTGAATAAAGTCTAAAGATTTTGGTGTGCAAGACTGGCATAATAGTAAGCAAACACAACATCTCTAAGATGTGCTGCAACTGGTCTGGGTTTAAATCCTACCTAAGATTGTCTTTATTTTAAGTACCTTCACTCTTAACTCAAAATTTTGAGTTTTCACCCAAGACTCAAAATGATAAGTTTTGTTCTAAAGCTCAAAATTCTAGTGCAGTTTCAGCATTCTGAAAGTTGATTGGCTCCGAGTACAGACAGTGTGGATTCCCAGTCTACTCATTCCTGAACTTATCCCAACAAAGAAGTGTGGATAGTGCCTCACTCTCCTAGCATCAACCCTCGTTTGACCTTGCTCTTTATGTCAGGGACTCCTGCTGCCATCCAGACTCACCTCTTGGAAACTGCACCTCCTTTCCCTCATCAACCAGGCACCAAATGACTCACTGTAAGAGGCCACAGTCTAGTCAGAATTAGCATTTAGGAAGTTATTCTAAAACTGAGGCGCTCATTTAATTGTCAGTCTGCTGTTGTGTCCTGTTTATTGTTAGGCTGTAATTGGTTTTGTTGTTTCCAGACTGCCATGTCTGCAAATCAGTTCAATTATCTCTTCTGTTGCTGTCAGACAGATTGGTGTGACTGCATGGTTCAGCCATTGGTTTTGGTGTCTGTGCTGCTTTCCACCATCTTAGCAGACCACATGTTGAAGCACATGTGTTAGCAGCCATCTTGTTCTGTCTCTCTTTGTCTTGCTCCTCTAACACACAGACACACACTGCTTTGTCTGCCTAACAATAACTATAATTTAAATTGAAGGTTTGTGTATGTTGTGCATGTGCATTGTACACTGCCTGGCCAAAAAAAAGTCCCCACCTGGCTTTAACTAAGCAAATAGGTTCGAGCCTCCTATTGGATATTTACTGCCTGGCTGCTTATCTTTCAGCTGGCAACAAGTTATTTAACCCCAGCTGATGCAATGAGTAGCTTCTCATTTCTTAAACAACCATGTCAAAAAGACACATCCTGTGGTCGTGGAAAAGATGTTAGTCTGTTTAAGAAGAGGCAAATCATTGGCATGCATCAAGTAAAGAAAACATCTAAGGAGATTGCAGAAACTACTAAACTTGGGTTAAGAACTGTCCAACGCATTATTAAAAACTGGAAGGATAGTGGGGAACCATCTTCTTCGAGGAAGAAATGTGGTCGGAAAAAAATCCTGAATGATCATGATCGGTGATCACTAAAACGTTTGACCAAATCAAATAGAAGAAAAACAACAGTAGAACTCAGGGGTATGTTTAATAGTGAAAGTAAGAGCATTTCCACACGCACAATGTGAAGGGAACTCAAGGGATTGGGACTGAACAGCTGTGTAGCCTCAAGAAAACCACTAATCAGTAAGGCTAACTGGAAAAACGGCTTCAGTTTGTTAGGAGCATAAAGCTTGGACTCTGGAGGACTGGAAGAAGGTCATGTGGTCTGATGAGTCCAGATTTACCCTGTTCCAGAGTGATGGTAGCATCAGGGTAAGAAGAGAGGCAGGTGAAGTTATGCACCCATCATGCCTTGTGCCTACTGTACAAGCCTGTGGGGGCAGTGTTATGATCTGGGGCTGCTGCAGTTGGTCAGGTCTAGGTTCAGCAACATTATGGCCCAAAGAATGAGGTCAGCTGACTACCTGAATATACTGAATGACCAGGTTATTCCATCAATGGATTTTTTCTTCCCTAATGGCACGGGCATATTCCAAGATGACAATGCCAGGATTCATGGAGCTCAAATTGTGAAAGAGTGGTTCAGGGAGCATGAGACATCATTTTCACACATGGATTGGCCATCACAGAGTCCAGACCTTAACCCCACTGAGAATCTTTGGGATGTGCTGGAGAAGGCTTTGCATAGTGGTCAGACTCTCCCATCATCAATACAAGATCTTGGTGAAAAATTAATGCAACACTGGATGGAAATAAATCTTGTGACATTGCAGAAGCTTATCGAAACAATGCCAAATGCATGCTGTAATCAAAGCTAAAGGCGGTCCAACGAATATTAGAGTTATTATTTGGTTGCGACTTTTTCTTTGGCCAGGCAGTGTAGTAACTGCTGTTTGTGAAGGTCAGTGTATGGAGTCATTCACTTTGTATTCAGATATTAATTTTATGAATCATTACTAAAATTAAAATTTAAAATCTACAATGAGACTGATTTATTGACAAATTTGGTTAATATTGCATATATCTAGGAGCGGCACGGTGGCTCAGCAGGTAGTCAGGTGCCTCACAGCAACAAGGTTGCTGGTTTGATCCCCGTGTCGAGCAGAGCCCTGTGCATGCGGGCTCTTCGACTTCCTCCCACAGTCCAAACAGTTAATTTTCTCTCAGCAGGTTGGTAAATCGGTAGTTTTAGGTCTTGAAAGGGAAATAAAACTTGGTTTTAGATTTAGACACATGATGGATGATATGGAGAAATAACTTTCAGGTTTTATGCTTCACAGATCTGAACAAACTTCCAGAAATTCCAGGTCTGCTGAAGCTGTTGGGTTTTTTAAATCAGGGTTGAAGACTCATTTGTTTACAGCAGCATTTGATTAGATTTGGTTTTACAACCAGAACTGCACTGTAACAATTTAAACTGTCTTATTAATAATATATTTTAGTTACTGTTTCATTAACAGCACAGCAGTGTACCTTTTAACATGATTTGCTTTTAAATGTTAATCAAAAATCAATTCTTCTACATTTGAGCCTTTGTTTTAGCTCAGCTTTTCTTCTTTCATTTTCATTGTCATTTGTTTTATTGTGTTTTGTCTTTTTTTAATTTATTATTGTGTTCTGAAAATACAGGGATGTAGCCACTCCAATATTCCCCTGCTAGCCAAATACCAGCCAAGTTTCAGCCAGCTACTATCTAAGCCCTTGTAAGAGTGCAAAAGAGTCATTAGAGAGCAAGTTTATCACCATAAACCTGTCTGTTCATGTCCTTAAATTCATAGTTTATACCTGTTAGGGTATGCTTTTATTTTCTTCTAATAATCAGCCAAGAACCAACACCATAGTACTGAGTGTGGTCAAAGAGTTGTTCCTATGACTGATCGTTAAACTCACACTGTTGCTGTTACTAAAAGATGAATAAGAAATATATTTTTTTTTGTTGTTTGTTTTTGTTCTGAATTTGTGTCCATAATGGCAATTTCCATGCTAATCAAAAGTGTTTTTTTTATATACCCTGTAAAATAAAAGTGGGAAACAATACAAACAATACTGCACAGACAAAAATATTATAAAAACAGAGCTGATGATGAGGTCTGATTTCGGTCATCAGTTGCCAACATATGTCTAAAGGGATACACCAACTTTTTTATTGTTTTCGTGTCTTGCCTCACTCCCAAGTCCATGACAAGCAGATGGACACCATTCTTTCAACTATACGTGCAGTAACAAGGAAGAGACAGCCAATGCTCACCTTCTGCTAATTAGCTTAGCTGAAACAATGGGAGTCAATGGACAGTGTTAGCCTGCCTCTGCCTACAGTCATCAGATAAACTCTTTAGCAACTCCAAATGGTCCTGTGTGCTTGTTGTGACTCGTCTTTTTTTGTTTTTAACTCTGTTATGTTCTGTTATCTTTTACTATCATTGTATTGTCTTCCTCTACTCCTAAACAGAGGTTTGTTTTGTTGATCTACTTCCACAGTGGTTTGTGCGAGAAATGTTACGTTTGTGAACAAGTCAAGTCTATTGACTTTTAAGTGAACGATGAGATTTACCGTTGTGAGTGAGCTGTTTGTTTGCAAGCCATTCTGAAACGTAATTGCCTGCAAATTCAACACTACCCAATGACTTCCAGTGTTTGAGCTAAGCTAATTAGCGGTGGGCGAGCTTTGCCCACCTCTTCCTTGTTACTGCATGCAGAGTTGAAAGAACGATGTCTATCTGCTTGTCATGGACTCAGGAGTGAGGCAAGACGTGAAAAGAAAAAAAAAGGCATATTCCTTTAATGATGACATTGATTACTGGTGTTAATTTTGATCATTTTATTTTCAGAATTATTTGCCGCCCTGTTTATAGTTTACTTTTCACCCAACAGGTAATTACACCCTGACACTGCAAGTTGAACAAAGGCAAGAACAAAAACAATCATAATGCCAGTGGATGCAAAAGCAAACACATGGACAAACAGTGAGGATATCTCTGGTCTTAAAAAATATGTTTTGCCTGTGATGTAGATATAATCCCAAAAACTATTATCATTTATTTCCCTGTATCTGTATCCATACTGGTGTTGGCTGAAATTACTTTTGATTTACAGATGAAGCCACTTAAGTTTTCCCCAATTTCCTTTGCAGTCTTGGCTGGTCCATGACAGGAAAGTGCTCCGACCTGCCCACCTTATGGTCATTATGAGATCCCCCTCAATTACGTGAAAAACATCTGATCCCTACCACTTCAGATTTCTAATATATAAAATTTAAATCTAGCTTTTCACAAAAAAATGCCACTATGTACAGAAATTGAGAACAAAAACAAACAACTAAAGTCCTTGTTCAGACTCCCAGTGGCTGGAAGTTGGCTGGTAACTGGTGAAAACTTGGGTGGTATGTGGCTGGAAGAGGAAAACTGAAGGGGCTGCATCTGTAGTAGTTAACAAATTTCTTGAGAGCTTTAATGCAGACCCTCATTTTCAGTGGGCTCGCAGCATTTTACCATTCTGAAGAGGAGTTTCAAACCGAATGCACCTTTTATACCCAGATATGAGTCAGAAACTAATATAGTGTAACATTCAACCACTAAAACTGATTTTCTGTTCAGGAATGCAAGAACATAACTAGATTTTGACATCTTAATGAAGACATAGTACTGTGTTTCACTATGTTTGAAAAGTCATTGATAGCAACAATATTACTTTAGCTTTAAAAATACAATTTCAGTTAAATAGCTTCTACATACTGGTGTATTATTCATTACAGAAATATAAGAATGATTTTGGTAATTACCAGTGCTGTTAATTGAGGGCATCTGTGGCATAAACCTCTCACCAGGTGGTGGTCTAATAAATTTGTTAGGCACTGGCAAAAATGCAATATTGTGAAACCTTGATAAGTAACTTGTTTAATATAAGTTGTAATCAAAGTTGGTAGCAGTATAGCTGTACTGCTGCTGCTTCAAATACCACCACAGCAGTGTAATAACTTGACCCGTTGACTCGTTTGTGCCGACAACTCGGTTGATTGTGTTCCCACTGGTGTCAAATCTCTCCAGGGTTCAACGGGAAGAGAGCCGAGAACAATCAGAGTTTGATTGCTGTAATTATACATGTCTTCATAAACCAAGCCAAAGGGAAACACCCTCTAATTTCACAACAATGTCTCCAATTGATTCCAGTGTGAAACAACCTCACAGTTAAAGTTACTGAAAAATAAAACTTGGTGAGTGATTTGTTCTTTTCTTTGCTGATGATTTTCTTTTCTTTATTTAATGAAATATGCCTTTTTTCTATTAACTTAATATGAGAACAAACTATCTGCATTGTTTTAAAAATGATTTTTTTTAATATAAATTGACAATTAATATAATTTACTGAATGAAATTTGTGTAGAAATCAATCTCACCCTCTAACAGAGGAGTCGGCAGCACTTCAGATGAGTATAACCTGTAAGAGCGATGAAGCTTAACATCACTTCCTTTAGCTCTTCCTGATTAAAACACTAAATCTTATTTGTCTAATTTGCACCAAAAGGTGTTCATGATTATCCTCAGCTTGAACAATACAGATCTTTTATTGTTTGCTAAATTGATGGTTTTAGCCTGCAGCTGTTTCTTTAAATATCATTAGTAGACATTTACAAGATCTCAGGAAGCATTTGATGAGCAAATGCTTCAACCTGTTCTGCTGAAAAAAAAAAAAAACAATCGGGAGAAAACAAGCAAACCTGTGACAGGTTATGAAAAAAGAAAAACACAAGATGAAGATTATCATCATTTGTTTATGACTGCAGGGTGCCGGCTCATCACAAAATTTAATGTGAGACACTTTACAAAAGCAGCAGGTTTAGTCATAACTCTTTGTCAGATGATTCCCAACATTAGCGTTTGCTTTGCGAAGGAAATGAGTGGTCATCATGCTGACTTTGAGGCTACAGGACAACAGCCAACAAACATCTTGGTAAGAAAACATGTGGAGGTGAGTGCTACACTGTGTCAAGGTGTGTGTTGACAGAACTGTAGATTTGGGTGCTTTTCAAGGATCCAAGGACTGGGGTACAGTTTAAAAACCCATAAAAAGCCCTCTGATGTGGTTAAAGGGATACGCCAACATTTTTCTTGTTTTCGTGTCTTGTCTCACTCCAGAGTCCATGACAAGCAGAGAGGCACCATTCTTTCGAGAGTACGTGCAGTAACAAGGAAGAGATGGGCAAAGCTCGCCCACTACTAATTAGCTCAGTTCAAACACTGGGAGTCAATGGGTAGTGTTAGCCTGCCGATGCCTATGTCACAGCCTACAATAGGCTGAGAAAAGATCGTATGAATGAAGACGCTCTGACACGATGCTTCCATTCAAATAGCTTCAATGTGAATGAGGCATCATGGCCGGGAGCTCCCCTTTCTGACTTAAGCAGGCATGACTAATCAATTGCAGGCAGCATTTCTCATAAAGGCTTGGCAGGTAGACCACAGATAAACTACTCTTAACAGTAAGATCCTTACATTTAGAGTACTTTTAAGCAGAAAAGTTTTAATGCGTTTTAAACCTTTCAGGAAGGATTCTGATTTTATAAGTTAAGTCCTTTTAACCATTTTTAACCTTACATGAATTTACAATTGCTTTTATGCCTCTTTTTACAATGAAATCATATTCTTGTGTCACTGCAACTGTTTTTAATCACTATTAGTCAATTTTTAACTGACTGCATTTTAAAATAAAATTCAACCTGTCACACCTACAGTCATCAGATAAACTCTATTCTCTGTTCTACTCTATTTTTAGACTAAGAGGAGCAGTATCTTCTTCTGCTGTCTTCCTCAGCTGTTTACTGGTGCGTATGTGCCCTGCAGTTTGGTTTCATATGCATTTCTTTTGAAATTTACAATAAAAAAACAAGTAAAAAGTAAAAAGCTGAGCAAATCTGAATGCAGCATCTTTTCAGGGGGACTGGTAACTTGGGACTTGGTAAATCACTTGAGCTTATGTAATGCTTCCTGGTCTCTATGACCATTCAAAGGTGCTTTACAGTTGGAGTTTCTATGTCAGTTGTCCATCAGTATCAACTAACACATTCACGGCTTTTCATGCCCAAATACACACCACTGACGTAGCTGTGGGAGCAGCTTGGGGTTAAGTGTCTTGTGGAAGGATGCATCACGACAGCCCATCCATCCATCAATTATCTATTCAGCTTATCCCTTTCAGGATTGCGGGGGGTGGTGGGGGGGGGGGGGGGGGGGGGTGGAGCCACCGATTAACCTTATGAGCATGTATTTGGTCTGTGGGAAGAAGTTGGAGAGCCTGGAGAGAACCCACACATGAACAAGAGAACATGCAAACTCCACACAGAAAGGCCCTGACCAGGTAGTGCACGTGCCTCTTGCTGTGAGGCATGTGCACTACCTGCTGTGCCACTGTGCCATTTTGTGGCCCTCTGATGCACCTTCAGGTTAATAACTTCTGTATCTTGTTCTCCCTGCAATTATAAGAACAAGTGCTGACTTTGTTTTGTGGCAATAAAAGCAGATTGATGCCTTTTATTACTCTGAGAGTGGAGGAGAGGCATCTCAAGGATAACAGAGAAAGAGGAATGCTGGGTTCTTCATTACTTCTAAACTATTACATAACTCTAAATGCTGTCTGTGTCCTGGGAGATACAAACATTTGACAACCGTGGTGGGCTGGTTTGTTTGTCCTCTACTCAGACATATTCTTCGCTCACTTTTCTGTTATCTTTGCAAAACAGAACACCCCAGCATACTCAGGATGTTGTTGGACAGAATACTTTAGTAAAAATTAAACAACAAATGTGCAAAATGAATACAACTCAGGATCAGTCAAAGCTACGGAAACAAGATCAGTGCCTCATTTTAATCAGTGATCAAACTTGACTCCAAGCTGAGCATTTTATTATTTTTTATTAGATACTCATTTTTATTTGATTAGATACTCATCAAAGAAGCTTATTTTGATATTATGAATTACAACTGCACAAAAAGGCTTTTACAAGTATTCTTTATGTTTTAGAGACCAGCAAAATCTGTTTTCTTTGCTTTTATGACATTAGCAGGGGCTTGTGGTGCAGACAAATGTGACACTTTTACTCTCAGTTTATGAAGAAATGTGCTCTGTCCCTTTAAAGAAAACGCCCCTTAAAACTTTTTTTTTTTAACTTCCTACGGTTTATGATGTCATAGCTATACAACTTCCACCTACATGTGTGTTTTCTGCTCCTCACAGGCAGATGCCATAACTGTTTTGAAACTGATTGGCAGTCATCAGTGCAGAGCTCACTATCATAGCCCCCCGTAGCCTCCCTGCCCCCTCAGATCTGAACTTTTTCAAAGTGGAGGGAAAAAGAGCTGCATCTGATCTTCTGCAGAGACTAAATTTTCATTCTTTAATTTGACCTAAATCAAATCCTTGCTAAATAGACACCCAAGGCAGTCAAACAAACCAGGACATGGGACTTTAAAACATCAATTCTAACGTCATATGCAAATACATTCAGCTCAAAGTCACACTACAACATGGTCACTCATTACACCAGAATGTTAGCTTTATTGGAGATGCTCCTCCTATAGTAATGACACTCACCTGTTTCCAATCAACCTGCTCAACTGTGGACTGTTACAAACAACCCCTTTTTGAGAGTTCCTTAACCCTTAAAAGATCCTTGGGACATTTTGTGCCACTTTGAGTTTTTGCTTTTGAATAATTTTGGCTGTGTTGCATGAGTAGAGCTCGAATTTGCCAAAGGATAATCATTTTCAAAAAACTAAAAAAATATTGTGTAATTACATTAAAATTGCCTAAAATGGCTGAGCAACAAAAAACCTGACGTATTTGATCCTTTGGACCAAATCGGTCCCATCTGAAACCATTATAAATGCTATTTTTGACCCCACATTTATCTAAACACAAACAAATGCATTCCTTCATGTTAAAATTTCATTTGAGGTAGAACCTTTCTAGTTGTAATTTTTATATTTGTCCACCAGATGGAGCCATTTTTTCATCATATATCAATATTTTCAATTATTTAACTTTAATCTGACACTGCAGAAAAATGAACAATGCATCAAAATGAATGTTGCTGCCAATCACTGACCCATCCCAGGGCCTAATAGAAAATATGACCTAATAGATACTGAAATGTATATTTTGGTTAATATCTTTGTTTAAAAAAAAAAAAAAACAGTGGTTTTCGGTAAAAATACTGGCATTTAAATGGTTAAAAACCCCATAATATAATTAAAACTTGATATGAATATTTCAGGCTCAAGTAGTTTTAACAGTTTGAGTTGTTTAAACTGGTAAAAAATATTAATAAATAATATTTTCATAGCACTTTTTAGGAAGCACTTTTTAGGACCGATTTGGTCCTAAGGATCAATATTTAAGTTTTTTTTGAGGATCTTTTTTAACTTTCCCAGTGTTTTGTTGCCCCTTTACTGACTTTTGTTGGACTTTTTGCCGGCTTGAAATTTGAAATAAGTGAATAATTGGAACAAAATATAATGAAGTTTATCAGTTTGAACATTAAATGTGTTGTCTTTGAAGTGTATTCAATTGAAAACAGATTGAAAAGCATTTGCAGTTCATAGCCTCCGCAAGGAGGTTATGTTTTTGTTGGCGTATGTTTGATTGTTTGTCTGTTTGCTTGTTTGTTAGCAAGATGAGGCAAAAACTGCTGGACGGATTTTGCTGAAAATTTCAGGAGATGATGGTAATGCCCCAATTTAGAAATGTTTATATTTTGGTGGTGATGGTATATTTGTCTTGATGCAAAAAATTCCCAAAGTCCATCCATACTGCACAATGTGCTCATAGCTCACTCCTGTTTTTTTCTCAGAGTGACAGTCAGAGACTTTACTGTTTATCTGGGTTTGATATATTTATGTTACAACTTTCCTGCATGTAGCTTACACCAGTTGAGGGGCCTCAGCAGAAGGGAATCCCTTGGAACCACTTTTAATTCACATTCCTGATTTCACTCATAAATTTAGATGGGTTTAGGACATGTTTAGGCCTCCAAATGAGAAATTCATTTGGTGGAATAATAATATTAATGCCTACAGTGTTAAAAGCGTCCTCACTCCTCAAGTTGGAGTTCATTCCCTAATTAATGTATTTATATCTCTGTGCACCACAAATAATCTACAGTCAAGCATAGAGATCCCTGTCATACAGCAATATCACATCATGTTAAAGTTTTTAACCAGCCACAAATTAATTTCTGTTTATCACAGCTGGTATCTTCCACTTATCCAGGTAAATTCTTCCTCTGCTTTGTTGTACAGTATTTTGTCTGAATGCTTCTGCACCACTGGATTGTTTAACTACCTGACTTCTGAAAACTTTGATGTAGAAATCAAAGTTGCAGATAAATGACTAATGCAATTAATTGCAGTGTCTGTCTGTCTGTGAGTAAGATAACTCAAAAAGGTCTTAATGGGTCTTGATGAACTTTTCAGGATATGTTGGTGATAGAGGTGTGGACTCGAGTCTCGTGACTTCGACTGGAGTCACAATTTTGAGGACTTTTGACTCGACTTAGACTTGAACGCCAGTGACTCGTGACTTGACTTGGACTTTGGCCTAATGACTCGAAAGTACTTGATCTTTTACAATGTGTACTAAATTCATACCTGGACAGTTTCCTGACCCTTCTCCAATCTGAAGTCTGACCGTTTATGCTGCACAAGCCATCCACTCCCTCCCGCACAATGTCTGATCAGTCATGTAAAACACTGAACAAAATAAACCCAGCCTTCAATTAAACATCGCTAAACATGAATGAAAAATTCAGTGATTTAAGTAACGCTCTCACACAATGCAATGGAAGAAAAGGTGAAGAAAAAAGATTTTCATCCTCGTCATATCCAAAGCTATACAGCCCCCATCCACTCTGTGGACGACGGGTTTGATATTTTTAATTTAAAGTTTGGCCGTTACCGCTGTTGGCTGTCGGTTATGTCCTTTTGCAGTTTAGCCAATGTGGATGTAAACATTTTATCTAAATAACTCCTGAATTGCTCAGCGTCTCTGTCTACTGGCTCCTCCTCCTGAGGGTAAAGACGCTTAAAGATGCTCAGCGTTCGTGAATCACTTTGTGTGTTTATTGTAATTCAAACAGTGTCTCGTTGGCTCATGTGCACGGTTTAAGTGAACACAACAATTAAAAAAATTCAGTCAGCCTTTTGGGTAATTAAAACTCGACTTTCCAGAGCAGTCCAACTCTTGTTTTTACTTTTTCTAAGTGATAACTTCATCCTGAGGTATCCTGCATCACTAATTCTCCATGATATAAGAGCCATCTTTGAAAGATCAAGCTCCAAATGCAGTCTACTGGTGCAGCGGTTCTCAACCTGTGGGTCGAGGCCCAAAAGTGGGTCTCAGATGTTTTCAGTGGACGGTGTATAAATCATGTAAAAATGTGGCAAACATGTCTTCAGTGTACCGAGGCCCTAAGCGGACAAACATTCATTCATTTAATTTTAAGCTGTTGTGCTGTAACAAGTACATTTGAGTTGTTCTCTCAGGATCTCAACGTATCCTGTCATCTTAGCACAGAACTTGGGGTTGTCCTATGATAAACTTGTATTGTTGGAAATTGAAATAAAGATACCATTGTTTATTAGACTTCATATATATATTTTAAAAAAGCAAAAAGTTAACATTTGCACTTCATTTTTTCATGGCGTGAGCTGGGGCATACATGCTGGGACTTGTCCAATAATGGAGGATGGACAGGATGATTGACTTTACAAGTGTCACTTACAGGTTCAGGGTGAAAAGCTCAGAGTTAAAGATCTAGCAGTGACACCTATGGATTTGATTTACTGACAAAATTTTTAACACATTTTTTACACTTGTTTTTGATACCAACACTAATTCAACTCTGCACTTAGTGGGATTTTGACTAATTTTAACTCTAAAAATTTAATTCTTCTCAATTTGCTGTTCAGATGCAGATCCAGGAGTTTTTTAATATTTTTTTTTAACATTTCAGGACTTGGCAGTTTTCCACATTTTGATAATAACTCAGCTAATAATGTCAGTGATGCCTCAGTGGATGTTTGTGCTCTTGAAGCATTTCTAGAATTTGCTCAGTCTTGTAATATGTTATGGTGTCTGTGTGTGTTAACCTGACACACATGGTGGACCATTCAAAATATTTCACTAGTCCATCTGGGAAAGAGCTCATAGAAAGTGTTTGGGGAGGGCAGAACCTTTCCAGAAGCATATCCGACAGGGTGATTTGACAATCGTTCTGTCAATCAACATTTAACAGTAGGCGAGTGCCACTGCACAACATAATGTGGGCCACTCCGTAAAACGATCTTTTGTCAAAACATGTATGCAGTAGAAAAGTTTGTAGTGCTGTTACTTGCATTTAATTTCATAAAGAAATGCAGTCAAAACTCTGCCTGAAGCTGTTAGCATCTATGCTAATCTCTGTGTGTGCAGTCACTTCCTGCTGTCTTCTCGCTTATACCTCCACCTCTTCCTGCTCTAAAGGACTCTGATTGGGCCGTCCCGCTTTGGGTCGCTCACAACTGTTGTAGATTGGAGTTTGGCAAGATCTGCATGATTAGAGACATTGAATCAGGCTGATCCAGCAGCTGTGCAAGGTTGTGTGTGTGTTGGATCCCAGGAGGACAAGTCAGTGGCTGTTTTGGTGTTAATGAGAATTCTAAAGAGAAAAGAAAATGGCAGTAATTTTTATTTATTATAAATCCTGTTGCTTTTGTCACTGGAAGGTTTTTCTGCAGTGAAGGCTACATAGAAATTATTGATTCAGTGGTCCAGCTTTATCTGCTGTTAATATACCATAGCCTGAGGCATTAAACAAGACAGAAGAATGCCTTTTCACTCTCAGACAACATGCTGTTATTTTCAGACTTTACCAGAAGCTTAGAATGATTCAAGGTTGCAGTCTCCATGGAGCTGAATTAATATTGTTAAATCAAAATGTGTGAATAAAACAGCTGAAGAGACCAGCTCAATAATGTTTAAGCAACAACATGGAGGAATGAGTGAGGTGCCTTCAGAGTAAACAGGAGGAACACGATTAAAGGAAAAATCTATTTATTGATCAAAGTGAGTGACACACGTCTCAGGATGGTGAAAGTCGTTCTTTATCCCTCTGACTGTCCTCAACATTCACACAAACAGGAAATCATTTGCTTGACATTTCCTTGCATGATGGCATTTCTGCTTCTTCAATGGGCTTACATGTTGAGGGGAAGTCTACCTCAGGCTGTGCTCGCAGACATGCGTGAACAGAAAGGAACACTTTCATCTGACTACAATGTTTGCACTGTCAAACAGGTCAGTCTCATGTCAATGCAAACATTTACTGCAGGCCAAGACTGTCACGTTCACCACAAAGAGCAGAAAGAGAGGGGTGCAAGCATGACATCCTTTGAAGGAACTGACTGAAACCAAACAAATAATGAACTAGAAAAGCACTCAGAGAGCACAGACCTCTGCCAAGATACAATTCTGGATCACTACTCCAATATGACAGCCGAGTCTCCGCTCGCGTCTGTCCATGTGGAGAACTCCTCTGCTGGCATTGCAAGGGAAGCTTAGTAATGTAGTGACATAGACTTGAAAAACTTTGAGTTTGCAAATAAACTACAATACCCATAATGACGTAAAGGGGCCAGAACCCCGGAGCAGGCAAGGAGAAATTAATGGGATTTGCCATTATAAACTTCAATGTTTTTTGTGATGTCAATCTGGAACGGATCCAGATGATATTTACCATGATCAAAGAGGTATATTATATATATTATCCTGTAAACTTTAAAGTAATTCCATCAAGTGATGTCAGAGATATGATTTTTTAAAATACAGCCCAATGTTAACTTAATTATTCTCAAATTTTGCGAATTTTTTTGCTTCCAGACAAATCTGCGGATCACCTCCAAAATGTAATGGCTTCCTCCTTGGACCAAACCACACCTCTGGAAAAAAAAAAAAAAAAAAAAAAAAGAAATCTGTAAATCCATCCGGTAGTTTTTGTGTTATCTTGCTAACAGACAAACAAACAAACAAACACAGACAGACTCGGCGAAAACATAATGTCCTTGGCGGAGGTAACAAATAATTAAACACAAAAAAGGGGACAGAGATGAATCACTGCCTCTAAATCAGTGCTTCACAAATTTTAGTCAAGCAGAGACAGGGCTGAGCACTGCAGAGGTTGTCAGGCAGAGCTTGGAGAAAGTGCTTGTCTGAAAGGAAACTGGATCTGTGAGGTCTGGTATTAACGTCCTCACCTCTTTCGCTTTTATTTGAAGTCGTATTTGCTTCATGTAGGAGATGAAAAAGCAGCTTGTTAGTCGGATATATGGAGTAAAAAAAATAACTGAGCCTCAGAAACATCCCTTTCAACTGCTTGTTTGCTGGTCTATTAGTTCAATGCACAGAACATGGTTAAAGCCGTTTTATGTGTGAATGTGTCAGGCTCAGTGGCAGGCAGGGATAGGACCCACGAGCAGGTGGTGTAAATAGACTCCAGAGATTTACATCAATTTGCTGCTAACATACACAAGACTCATGATCCGGCAACAGACAGACTGATCACAGGACACAGTCATATCAAGATCCCAAAGCAATATATTTTATAATATCAGATCAATAGTGGTATTGATATATATTTGCCAAAGAAACTGATTATTGTTATCAGCAGATATAAAATGTTTTTAAGATTTGCACCCAATATTTTGACCTACTGATTGGCCATGAAAATTGCATTTATTGGCTGTAATATTTGCAAAATGTACAATGTACCGTGATTGATTACCTCATTGTCACACCATGTCCACTTTTATGAATCAAAGTGTCATTTATTAAAGAATAAAATGATGATTTTCTTGCATCACATCTGTTTCTAAAACAGATGGGCTGCTTTCATGGAAGAAACAGGTCAATTTTAATCAAGCAGAGACTTTGTGCTCTCGACTCAAAATATCAGTATTGGCAATAATGAGTTAAGAAATATCTGCGTTTTGGATATGGGCAAAAATCCAATACTGGCATCCCTAAATATATCAAAAAACTTTGGTTATACTATTTACAAAACTACTGGTTTGGATTATTTGCTAATTTTAACTTTGTTAACATGGTTTAATATCGTGGAAATCTGTAAGCCGCTATGATTGACATTCTTTCTGTGAAAAAGGAAATGCAGGGAGGGGTTTGTCTTGGACACTGACTGACTTGTCACGGAGCTAAATGGGCATCAGACTAGCATACATGAAGAAAGACTACACTTGAATGAAGTTGGTTCTCCCTGCTGACGCCACCTATGGTTTGAGACGACATGGAAGAGGATGGCTACTGCTCGGGTTAGACTACACAATTTATGCAAGATTATGGCCCGACCTGACAGTCATAGGGTTTCAGGACGGCTATGAAATCAGTTGTTCTGTCTTGTGTAGTGAGTCAAAATGACTGACAACAACAGATTAGTTCACAATACTACATGAGAGTTTGATTTTTGTCTTGCCTTATACGATCTGTCCCTCCACATCAGAGACATTGAACAATACAAGCACAGAGAGCTCTGCATGTGCAACGATCACAGATGTAAACAAACAGAGGTTTGTGCCTTGAGAGCTGCTTGAGAGCTACAAGACACATGAAAAAGTGAGAAACAGCATATTCATGGTGAGTGACTGCTTACATTAATCAGCAAACTAACATATCAGTCAAAATAAGGTTTGTAGATATAAATAAAAGGAAACTTCTCTAAAGACAGTTTGTTTGCTACTTTGGCCCTTTTTTATTGGCCTCCTAAACAACGTGTGACTTAATGCTTCAAATGTGTCTGAGAATGTGTTCAGTTGTTTTTTGATGAGATTCAGTGTATTATCTTTAATGTCTTACTGCTGCTGTAATATAAACTGGCCTTCAGGGTTAATAAAGTTTACCCAATTGTCAGTGTCGCTCCTCCTTACCTTGTCATCACATCAGTTGTTAGATGCAGATGGTTTCAGTCGTTTCGTCTGTCATGCTCGCCTGGCAAGTTATATTTATGCACAGATTTATGGCTCTGTGATCACCTAGTCTGACATAGCAGCCTTTGCTACCAGCAAAAAGGTTGTGTACTCTGAACAGACTGTAAGGTAAGGTAACTTTATTGGTACCTGTAGGTAAATTTGGTTAACTGTGGTTGAGTCATTGTCCTTTTGCACAATCTATGAACATCCAAGGACAGGACAAGACAAAACATGATAGTGACAACTGTGCTCAATACTGAAAAGAAACCCTTGGGAGACAAGATCAGAAACTAGAAAAGCACAAGGAGAGCGCAGACCAGCATACGGCAGTGGCTTTTCCACAACACCTGTAAAGGATACAATTCTGGATCACCACACGCTCTGATTGGACGGCCGAGTCTCCGCTCATGTCTGTCCATGTGGAGAACTCCTCTGCTGGCATTGCAAGGGAAGCTGGGAAATGTAGTGACATAGGCTTGAAAAACGTTGACATGACTTTCAAATAAACTACAATACCCATAATGACGTATAGGGAGCAAAACCCTCAGATTTTCCATTATAAACTTACATGTTTTTTATGAGTTTCAGATGAAATTGGTCGTGATGATAGAGTTATATAATATATATTATCGTGTAAATTTTGAAGCAAATCCATCAAGTGATGTCAGAGATATGATTTTTTAAAATATGTTAACTTATAAGATTTTCAGAAAGTTTGGGGAATTTTTTGCATCCAGACAAATATGCAGGTCACCACCAAAATGTTATGGCTTCTTCCTTGGACCAAACAACACCTCTGGTAAAATTTCCATGTAAATCCATCCAGTAGTTTTTGTGTTATTTTGCTAACAGACAAACAGACAGACAGACAGACCCTGAAGAAAACATAACCTCCTTGGCAGAGGATGACAATGTTAGGACCGGCAGCAAACCAAGCCTACAGCAGTTTCCTTCATTACTGAACCCCCCAAAGGCCTAAATACTCAGTCAAAATAAAAAAACACAGATTATTTCCATGTGGATACACAGATGGTGCAAATCTAATTTCATCATAACATTTTTATAACTTTTCACTCAGATTAACAAACTTTTGACTCAGTTTTATGAATTGTATAATACTAGCTTAAGTTGTTTGTTTCCTGAATTATTATGTGTGCTGGAATTTGTCGGTCAAACATTAGCTGACAATGAGCAGCTTTTAAACAAATGGGCTGAAAAACAAATAGACTCTGCTGCTTTTGCTGCCATTAAATCAGTGCAGATTAGTCATAATGATACTGTCAAAATCCCACAAAACACAATTAAGGGTTAATGAATCCCTCACCATTCCACAGACTGAACTGTATACTCATGCAAATGGAGAAACTGAGCCATAATGCTGCCATTTTGTGACTTTTTTACCTTTTAATGCAAATTGGACTCTCAACAAAAAAAGGGTCTTATTTAAGGATGACAGATACAAATGAGCGGAAGAGAGAAAAATTACTACCTGCTGTTTGCTGATGTCTGAGCTGTAGAGGGAAAAAAGCTCAAACTCTCCTGTGCTCACAGGTTTGACTTGTACATAGATGACACTCTCCAACAAAATCTTAAGACCAGTTGAAAAATTGCAAGAATTTGTATTTTGCATTGTTGGATCTTGAGAGGGTTTCTAAGTCATGCTTCAAAATGCAAAAAGAAGAAATGGGAGTGAGAGACAAAACATTATGAGCAGGAAATTTATTGAAAACTGCTTTTGAACTCAAACATGCTTTTGTTAGTGGATCAAAAGTTTAAGACCACAGCCTTTAAAAGCCAAAATAAAACAAATGGATTCCATGCTATCTTCTGTCGGGTATTCACACTGTCATGACCTCCTGAAGGCAAGGACAACAAAAGCTTTCTGTCTTTAAACATGGTAGGATTGTTTAGCTGCATAAGCAAGGCCTCTCACAACGTGACATCTAAAATAAAACTACCTATGGCAAAATGTTCCTGATACTGAAATATTTTTGGTGCCCCTGGCAGTCATGGACCCTTAGGATCTTCCAAACTTCCCTCCCTCCCCCTCTACAGAATTAAGGACAAACAGCTTGCACCATGCAGACTTATCCCCCTCTCCCTGTTTACAGCACCAGAGCTTCCTAAAACAACTCGTTCCCCAGGCCCCTGAGTTGGCCTTCCTGTGTGACGTGTGAAGCCTAGTGTAGCGTAGAGACTGTAGACAGAATGTAGTGCCACAGAAATGTACGGAGCTGAGCAGTGCCAAACTGAACAATGACCACAGAGTGTTTTTTCATTCTAACTGTTGATCGTTTTTGCACCAATTCACCAGGACAAATTCTTTGTATGTGCAAATGTACTACGCAACACAAACAAATTCTGATTCTGATTTTAGACTGATTATAGGGGGATCAGCTTATGTGGAAAAAAGGAGCCTTAAAGTGTCAGGAGATCTCTATTCGAGCAACTCAGATAGAGAGTAGAGGTGGATCAGGGGTACTTAGTATGTTTGAATTAATACATGACAGTGAACTATAGAGTCACTTTTGTTCATTTGCTTTTACTTCCACATCAAAAACCAACAATTAGCTGTTACTTCACTTAAAGGGACAGTTCAGTTTTTTTGGGAGGAGGGGTTGTATGAGCTTGTACCAAGTACAAAGGGTATTTTCTCCACCTACAAGAACTCTCATCAAAAAATAATACCACAGTTTAAGAGTACGCTACCTAGAAATGTTTTTAAGTGCATTAACTTTTCGGAAAAATAAAGTTTATCTGGAACTAGCTAACTCATGTCACATATTCCTCCACGCAGCACGGCCGCGAGCCGCTGAATCACTCTGCCTCCCTCTCAGCTGTTGTAAACATAACAAGCTAGCAGCTTCAGATGCTGGATGTAGCCTCGTGTAACTTTTATCAAGTATTGTAGTTCTTTTGTTCTGACCTTTAGTGGCGTGAGGAAGAGACAGCATAGGGAATTAAAAACGAGTGATTATGACAGGGACGATGAAGTTCCATTCACTTTGGAGCCAAGGAGATACCTGTATGAACCAGAGTTCACAGAAGAAGAGCTGCTGCAGATGGAAACTGAACAGGCCTTAGCCTACTGCTGCTTTGAGTGGATCTTGGTTTCAGACCGACTTCAGGATCTGTCTGAGTCAGAGGATACTGGAGACTCTCACGCCGTCTGTATCACTCATACAGATTTTCCTGCTCCTTGAATCCCGGAGTTTTGCGGATGTTCTTCAATTTCCCAAAGATAAGCTGGAAGAAACGTCCCAAACCTGAAGGACCTAATGACAGTTTTTCCTCGAAGTAAGTAACAATGATCTGTCAGAGATAAACAAGCAGAGTAGATTAGGCTGTTTACCATAACACTGCAGACTACTTGTGTGTGTGTGTGTGTGTGTGTGTGTCTCTCACACACACACACAACCATTACTGTTGTTTATTAGCATTGCGTAGCTAGCAGCAGCGCTGCACGGAGGAATATGTGACGTGAGTCAGTTAGTTCAAGATAAGCTTTATTTTTCTGAAAAGTTAATGCACTTAAAAACATATCTAGGTAGCGTACCCTTAAACTGTGGTATTATTTTTTGATGGGAGTTCTTGTAGGCAGAGAAAATACCCTTTGTACTTGGTACAATACTTCCCTGTTTACGGCTATATCTGCGTAACAGACTCTTACAGACTGTGGCTTACTGAGGGAGAGGAGAGAACATGGCCATATGGAGCTCATACAACCTCACTTCGAAAATACTGAACTGTCCCTTTAAAGGAGCATTAGCTAAGGTTGTGTTTTTTTAACATTAATAAATATGGATCATAAAAAGTCTTAGTAATGGAGAGGAACAAATAAGTCATTCACATGTTTACAGTTGGGCTGCACGGTGGCCCAGCAGGCAGTGCATGTGCCTCACAGTAAGAAGGTTGCTGGTTCAGCTTTTGCCACAAATTAACAAGTTGATGTCCTTTTTCGGACATCCATCTAACTACAATCAGGTGTGTTGTGCTTCCTTCTGAACTGCCTATTGTTCAGTTTAATATAATATAACACAGAGGACACACTCAGCTGTTCTGCTTCAGGATTCCTGATCGTAAATATTGAACATGTTAAATATTGCATGATTTCACATTAGGGCAGCACCCTTCTGAAACTTAAAACACTTCACGTCTCACAGTAAGCAGACAGTCTTGCTCTGCTTTTGGTAGAGCTCTGCACACATAATCTTGGTATGTGTCCATATTGATTTGTGAATCCAATTCAAACTCACCATTAGGAAAAATATGAATAAAACAGGTTTGAACATGTAGGTGGCAACTTCTCTAGAGCTTTGGTTTTTTTTTTTGACCAAGGCAAAGATAAAATCAGAACAAAATCTGAAGACACTCTGTGTTCAAATGCACACCAGATCGCCTCAACATATATTTCAATATCTTATGAGTCTTTCATGTTTGCCAGAGCTGGTTTGTTTGTTGTTGGTAACTCAAAAAGTTCTTAGCAGATTTTGATGAAATTTTGAGGGAATGCTGGTCAAAGCACAAAGAAATGATGATTAGATTTTGGTGGTGATACAAAGATGGATGCAGATCCAGTAATGTAAAAATAAATTTGAAAAAATTCTTCATGCATTTTACAGCACATGAATGACGACCAGCTTAATTATTCATGTAAAGGTGAATATATAAAACCAGCATACAGATGCAGCTTCTTAAATTTTCCCTTCCAACAAAATGCCAGATTAGTTCCATCCAGTTACCAGCCACTGGGAGTCTAAACAAGATTTTTTTTGTTGTTTTTGTACTCAATTCATCGTGGCATTTTTCCTTGCTAAGCAAAAATTCATCAATATATCCTATAAAATATGGGGGGTAAGGATTAAATGTTTATCACATATTTCCATTGGATCTCATAACAAACATTAAGGTGGGCAGGTTGGTGCACTTTTCCTGTATGGACCAGCCAAAACTCTGCCAAGAAAACTGAGGAAATGTAAGTGGCTCCGTCTGTACCTTTAAAAGTCAAAAAGAAACACAAAAGTTGCTGTGACACGCTGTTTCTCCCACACACATGTCTCCAGTCCCCTGTTAGCGAAAAAACACACAGGAAACCCTATCGCTCTTTGGAGCACATGTTGGCTGATAAACTCTTAAAAGTGCATTTACAGAGTTCAAATTAAATTAACACACAATCCTGCATGTTCACAAACCCCAGAGGAACCCATAACGGCACACTGCCCTGTCTTCAACTGTTTTTGAGCAGTACCAAGTGCCCAACAATGTGCAGACAAAGGAACCCTAACGCCCTCTAAGAGCATAGCACAAGCTGAGAGGCAGAACAGGGACGCTGTGCAATAGTGAGCTCTTAAAGTGACAGATAGGTAACAACAACATAGATTTGGTGAGCCACAAAACACATCCCAAACATCACATTCTTCATTATTACCCTGGTTATGAGTGCCAGAAATGCCTCGGTGGAGGTCTGTGGCACTTTAGTTTTCATTAACTGATGCAGTTTTGAATTTGAAAAAGAAAGAATGAAAATATTGACAAAGAAGTAATTCAAAAGTTAAAGTTTTAACCATTAGACAATCTTTTAAGCTTCCTGAACTGTTCACAATTTTGTAAATTAGATTAACTAAAAAAAAGAGGGACAAAAGTAATTTGACACACTGTCCACACCAAGACAAGAACATTTTCGTTTACAAAGTGTTCTCTGTAAAGACGTCATTTTTCAGTAACTGTGTCAATCCACACAAAAACACTGGAAACACTGTAGTGCATATGCCAGGCCAGTGAGTTGTGCTGCAGTCATACGCCAAAACCAGAGAAGAAGACATGGAGCACAACAAACACTGGCGTCTGTTGTTCTCTGTGTCCTCTTGTTTCTCACGGTGGTCGTAGAGGAGCAGAAGATTTTGGTGCTAAAGCCAAAACAAGCTCAGTAGCTTCTGCAGCACGAACGCGACACCGTATTGCACCATTGTTCCTGTTGTTGTCGGGATTCCCACATGCAGTTAAAGGGAGAGGTCAGCCTACAATGTCGTTCACAAGCACTTTAAAATGCAAAAGACAGTGCTCCCTCAGTTCTTCACATGGCTTTGTTTCAGAAACAGAACTTTCAGCTGTTTTTTTTTAGTTAATTCTCCTTCAGCAGTGGTTTTCAGACTTGATTTGCTCACGGCACACCAAAGATCATGCAAAAATCTCAAAGGACACCATATTGATAATATGAAAAAAGTCCTATTTAACACATTATTGCATTTTTTCAGTCAGTTTATGTTTATCTATAAAATAATGTCTACTGAAATTTGTAATTATGTTTATCTTTAAATATTAATTGCAAAAAGAAATTGATAAATTTAACTAAATCAGTGACACACATTTAAATTTGTGAACTGACACATTGTCAGGTCACAAATTCAAAATGAGGTAAACTTAGGATTAGGGATGGGTATCAAACACCAACTCCAGTTAACAATTCCACAAGGAATCAATATCATTAATGTGTTTACTTAACAATATCCTTTTCAATTCTTTTCACTTTATTCGCATTCCTTGCCATTTAAAGACTTCACACTGTCATTAGAGGCAGTCGGCAGAAATGATAACAAGGCAATCGCAGTCATAATCATGCCATACAGGGGCACAGAAGTGAACGAAATTGTGGCATAATTTTTGACAAAATGAAGCTTTCCCATAACATTTAGAGGGTGGAAACACCAGAAACTTGCAGAGACATTCGTATATAAAGCAATATCAGAAGTGTCATATGCTTAACAAAGTCCACTGAAGACTGAATCCACAGGAATTGATGAGAGAATCAACAAAGAATCTGACTGTTAAACAGACTCGGTTGTGGTATGGTATCGATATAATATAATCAATTCCCATCCCTATGATTTTATTCCTTGAGATAACACACAAGTCCTTCCACCTTATAAACAGAATTTAAACAAATAACTGATTTAGAAAATTTAAAACTCATCCATTAGTTGTTGAAAAGTTCCAATTTATGATTGCAAAAAATCCCAAAGTACACCAGGGGCTCTAATTTCATAGACCAAGTGCAGGCGCGGCGCACCTGACCCCTGCGCTGCGCCTGCGTTGCGCCAATGGGGTGTGTCCAGGGCATTTTGCAAGTTTTGTGCACGGCGCAGCGAGGCGCACCCACGCCTCCGTCCTTCCCACCAGCGCAAGTAGCAGAGAGGGAGGAGAGAAGGCTTGAGTGGGTTTAACACAGTTGAGTGTAATCTTCACCAATCAAATGAACGCCTCTCCTCGCCATTAAATTCACCGCGGGCGAGGCGCAGCGACAATTTCACCTTGGTGGAGAAGAAGGTCAGAGCCGCTGTCACTTTTGCAGCAACTGGAACAGCGCAGGGGCCACCGGGCAGCGCATCGAAGGCCACGATGCGAGTCACTGTGTGGACCACCTCCTGGGACAGATATAATCTGTTCCTGTGTCATGAATAGGAGTACAGAATTATGTGATAATTACATTTAAACACAGCAGCAGGCTAATCCATTCATCATGCTTGTGATCCACCTGCATTCCTGGTCTGTCATCGCCAAATAGCAGAACCTTTGGTGAAAATATATCTCCCGATATCTCTTCCTCATCCTCCTTGCAATAAAAAATCCTTAAGACACCGAGTGACTTACATTTATTCAGGGAGTGTCTCTCTCTTTTTTCTTTTCTTTTGAATTTCATGAGATGAGAGAAGCGGGATACTCCGTATCTGTTGTTGCTGGTTGGCTGAGAGATGTGAACTTGTTAGTTTGTGTCACTCTTCCAGCTGCCGTCAGGTTGAGTTTCCATTATGACAAACGTCTGATCTGACATCAGATGTGACGGGACAATTAATATAGATACAAATGTATGTGCTGGTTCAGACGGTTACATTAAATAGTGCTTGCTGTGACTGTTTATTGCATTGAAATGTGCCTGACACTTTTGGATACCTGCCTGTGAGGTTTTGGTGATGTGTGTGCACAGCGCACCTGTCAGCCAAATAACCACTGCCCGGGTGCGCTTGTCCTGCGCCGAGAATAGACCAGGTCGGAGCTGGCGAGCTTTCAGCGCACCTTCTGCGCGGTATTTTGGCACGAAAATTGTCACTGTGCCAAGCTCAATCTTTTGACACCTCCCCCTGGCGCGCCGTCACACCCGTCTCGGCGCAGCCGGTCTACCAAATTGCCAAAGTGGCTGCGGTGTGAGTGAATTCAAAAATCATTCAGCTGTTGTGTAGCAGTGATAACAGCTTATAGTTGTATGAAACCCTGAGGCACACCTTTTCTCTGGAGCATGAAGCCGGGAGACTGCCAGAGGGATGTTCTGTAAGTGTGTCTGTAAATCACAAGAAAGCCATCAAAACACTCCAATGACACAGTTGACAAAAGAGAGCAGCAGACTTCCTTTCTCACAAGCAGAGGATCAAAGTAAGCATTGGAAAAGTGACGATGAGGCCAACCGAGGCAAGATGAAGATACATGAGACAACAGAACAGATGATGGCTGCTAATCCTGTTTATACATAAAGGCTAGTCCTGAAGGGAACTACTAAGCCTTAAAAACATGCATGTACTTTCCACTGTGGCTCCTCTCATGGTGAGGTCTTTATCAGGATTTGACTCAGAAACTGTAAAAACACATAAAGGAAAGCATGTATTAATGTAAAGGCCATGCAGCAGCCAACAAAAACAAGGATTTCTGCTGGTTGTGTAGACAGATGGTATTACATTGCATCCTTGCTTTAGGCTTTTGGTCACGGTCCTTTGAGTCAGGACATCGTGTCATTATCCTCTGTCCTGTTATGAAGGAGAACAAGTCTAATGAGACCTCCAGCTCATCTGAACACAGTATGTTTCTATGGGAAGAGGCTCTATCTCCCATACTACTCTTAGAGACTGATGGTACCACGAGCAGGCAACATTTTGGGAGCGTAATGTTCTAGAGGGGTTGTACGGCACTACAAGCTCTTTAAGATAAACTGGTGCCTGTCCACTGAGAGCTTTATAGGTGAGGAGAAGAATCTTGAATTCTATTCTATATTTTATATGAAGCCAGTGCAGAGAAGCTAATACAGGAGTAATGTGGTCTCTTCTCCTAGTTCTAGTCAGTACACATGCTGCAGCATTTTGAACCAGCTAAAACGTCTAAAGCGACTTACTGGGACAGCCTGAAAGAAGAGACTTACAATAGTCCAGTCTAGAGGTAACAAAAGCATGGACTAGCTTTCAGCATCGCTCTGAGGCAGGATAGGCCTAATTTTAGCGATGTTACGAAGATGAAAAAGGCTGTTCTTGAAATTTGTTTTATGTGGCAGTTGAAGGATAAATCCTGATCATACAGTCGTGCTAACCGTGGTGCTTGGTGCCATGCTAATGTCATCTCGGGCAGTTAAATCACTGGAAAAGGCTTCTGTAAGGTGTGGGGGGTCCCAGCACAATGACCTCTGTCTCTTCTGAGTTAAGAAAAAGAAAATAATTGTGCTATAGACACACTTCTAGTTAAGATAGCTGATTTGATACATTGATACATACATTTGAGAATCATCAGCGCAATAATGAAAACTGATGAAGTATTTTCTCATGACTTCACCAAAGGGAAGCATGTGCAAGGAGAAAAAAATTGGACCTAGCACAGAGCCTTCATGAACTCTGTAGCTAACTTTGGCGTACACAGAAGACTTTCTGTCTTCCTTTAATTTTTCTATTTTTAAGTCTCACAAAGATGAAGCATGGTCTTGCTAATTGCCTTTTAAACATTTAATTTATATGGCTGCCATTTTAAGTGTTTGCCCAAAAAGCAGAGGTTTGACTGACACATCGTTTTCTGTTAAATTTTTTTACATGAATCATGTATTTCTTTAAAGATAGAGAATCGCAATCAATATATACTTCAAAAATTAGTTAATATTTATTGTGTTGATCTGTAGTTTCAAATGTGTGGAATTTAACTCATTAAATTAGTAAAATCCTTTGCATTTAGATGTATAAACATTGGTATATAAAATCTAATTAAAGCTTTATTCATTCCTTTTGTCAAAATATTTGATAATAACTGTTGAAATGAAAGCATCATGTAGTAGAGGGTATGCACATGACGTCACAGTCAGCACGGGTAAGTGGAATGCCAGCAGACTGACTTTTACTCAGCTAAAAACTTGTTGCTGTTTTATTATTAATATTATTTTTATTTGACAACGTTCACTACAGGCAGTATAGATTGTCAGCTGGTGGTTTAAAAAGAAATGGAGCTGTTACTTCAGGGTTATACCTGTGACTAAACCATGAATTTAAAGCAACTGGCTCTAAGCAAACGTGTTCAGGTAATACGAATATGGACCTCACGTCTTGTGCCGTCCTCCAGCTTTTACATTAGAAGAGAATCAAGACAACAAATCAATCAGAAGACCAATATCTTGGATGATAACAGATTATGTTTTCAGCTGCTAGATTCTCCTTTGCTGTTCCCAAGTGCTGGAATGAACTAACAAACTCCACTTGATCTGCAGAGTCTTTACTTAAAGAGAAAGTCAAAGACTCAACTGTTCAGGGACACTCGTGCACTTCGTCTGACTCTTCTCCTCTGCCGTTGGAGGGTTTAAGACCAAGCTCTTTGTGAACAACTTGGCTTAGAGCATGTTGATGCTTCATATAAAGTTGTTGACGAATGAGGACATGATGATGACTTTACAAGGTTTTCTGTCAATTGCTTGGTTAAAAAGAGGCACTGCCTCGAGCACCAGAGTTCAAGCCGTTTGCTGATCTTATTAATGATGTTTCCTCTGGTCTAGATTCTTGCTTGTGTCGAACATTACTTTGGACAAAAGTGTCTGATAAATGAAATTAAAACATTTTTTTCATGGTCGTAGCAAACATTAAACCAATGATGACTGATTACACCGGCTGGTTTGATATGACCTTTATTTGGCCAAGTGTTAAAACTTTGTTTTTTTCATTTGATACGATCCAAAAAAAATCAATGTTTTTCAGTGATGTTAAAAGATCTTAATCCACCTGAATAGGTTACCATTTCCCCTGTGATAGAAAATCTTTTTCAGTCTGCAGCAGGCCATTTTCCGTGTTTTGTTCCACCTGCAGTGTGGTATTTATACACAATGAACATTTGTTCATTCTGACCTGATGAGCAAGAACAACTTGAGGTTTATTTCCCTGATAAAGGATCTTAACATGAGTCAAGTTTGACCTCCTTCGGATAATGGCGAAGTCACTTGATGTTCCTGTAACATCATGTGCTGTACTAGCTGTACGAACAGTCTCACATATGTTCAGCCCACTTCTACTATGAATATCTTACTGTTTTTAACTGAGGAGAATCTGGGATCGGTGTGGAAATGGGTCGAAAAAAGATGAAATGTGGAAATTTAGGTCGGATTGAGGACACTGTACATCTTACACAGGGTGGGGCCTCATCCTATATTATACACTGTAGTGTGCCTGCTGTGGGAGCTAATATTTATGTTAGGCTGTTTATTTTAACCCGAACAGTGATGTTTTCCTGCTCCAAACATATAGTCTTTTTTATCAAAACAGAACATAGTCAGATAAGTTTAGGAAAATATGATGGTTAAGGCCAAAATAGTCTTTCAACATTTACTTTTAGATATAAGCAGCAGCCCCCTGGTGAAAGAGAAAAAGGAAGTGTCCTTAAAAAACACATCCAGACCAAAATGGAGGAAGTTTTGTGTTATTTAGGCTTCAAAAAAGCTTCATGGTCAGTTTCCTCTGAACGCTGTTTCATGGTTTCATTATAAATTCATCAAAGTGTTTTTGTTTTTTTTTTAAATTATTTTTTACGTGTTGTTAAACAAAATTGAATGACTGGGTCAATTTTTACCATTTGACTAAAGTGAGTGTATTCTAAACTTAATTTTATGATCTTCTGTTTGATTCTGGGTGATGTGGAAGCACAAACAAATTAGTTTGGACCCAAGAACAAAACTCTGGTCCAACCGAAAGCAGGGGTCACATTTTTGCCTCCAAGCACACCAGAGTTGCGTTAGTGGGATGTGACTCATATCAGAACCAAACAAGGACTAAACAAAGACTAAACACGGTAGAGGACCAAAAGGCAGTGCTTTTTTAATTAATGTGGCTGAATGAAAGCATGGTAAGCAAGCCACTGTACCTGGGCAGAGGTTTTCAAACAGTTTTTGCTCAAGGCACATCTGGAAGAAAGCCCTAATCTCAGGGTGCACCCATTTGCAAATTGTTCCTAAAACGTGTTGCATGCCAAATGTAATCAGACAGAAAACAATTAATTGTAGAATATTCATCCTAAAATAAAAGGAAGAAATGTATTTAAAATTTGGTTAAGTCAAAAAACTCAAAGCAGTCAACACACATCAGCAGACTTGATAAAATGAGGAGAACTCATGAATAAATGAGGAAAAATGACTTTCTCTGCCCTCTTGTACTATCAGTCCCTCTAGTGGTTATTTACAGATTGTTAAAACTCACAGAATTTGTTGCTGTACACAAAAAATAATGCACCAATGAGAGTAACTTGTGGTAATAACATATGATTGAATTAATTCCTAAGGCCCTCCTTAACTTGGCCCTAATAAGAACAGCTGACCAAGGATAACGTAGCAAATCTAAACAACAGGTTGGTCGCCTGCGTTTATGTGTTACTGGTGATGGGCAAAAGTTAAACTGACACACCAGATGGATCGTTCAGTATGTATTTTACTGGTCCATCTGGGAAAGAACCCAAAGAAAGTGTTTGGGAATCTTTCAAAAGCATATCTGGAAGGTGATTGGACAATTGTTTTTAGTCAACCACATTCATTACGGGCTAATCAGATAATGTAGTAGGCAGGCTACTACTGCCAGGGTCTAAAGAACAGAACATGAGCCACTTCGTAAAACAAACTCTCATCAAAACACATCAGGAGTGGAGTGGAAATCTCTTTACTATAGAAAAGTTTGTAGTGTTGATATTTGTTTTTTTTTAAGGAATGCGGTCAATATCTGATAAAACTGCTACAGAGGCTGTTAGCATCTATGCTAATCTCTATACAAGCAGCCATTTCTGATTGGGCCGTGCCACTTTAGTTGCACTATGTTGCAGATCGGAGCTTGGCAAGCGGGATCTGCCTGATTACAGACATTGAATCAGTCTGATCCAGCTGCAATGCAAGGTTAAGCAAGTCCGCTGGGGGGCAGAAGAAGAAACATGCAGCCTTGGAATCCACTGGAGCTTTATCTTCTTGCGGCAGCACCAGAGATATACTGGATATTACCCTTACATGTAGGGCTGGACAATATGGCCTAAAAATGAAATATCTGATGTTTTTGCACAAAACTCAACTTCCTATTTTAATTATTTTAATTATTTTCCCCTTCTAAAGAAAAACCCTACACATGGCACAGAAATTAGATGAAAGAAGTTTCCTCTCCATATTGTCAAAGTACAAAACCCAAAACCAGTGAAGTTGGCACGTTGTGTAAATCGTAAATAAAAACAGAATACAATGATTTGCAAATCCCCTTTCAACCTATATTCAATTGAATACACAGCAAAGACAAGATACTTAACGTTTGAACTGGTAAACTGTGTTATTTTTTGCAAATATTAGCTCATTTTGAATTTGATGCCTGCAACATGTTTCAAAAAAGCTGGCACAAGTGGCAAAAAAGACTGAGAAAGTTGAGGAAAGCTCATCAAACACTTATGTGGAACATCCCACAGGTGAACAGGCTAATTGAGAACAGGTGGGTGCCATGATTGGGTATAAAAGCAGCTTCCCTGAAATGGTCAGTCATTCACAAACAAGGATGGGGCGAGGGTCACCTCTTTGTGAACAAATGCGTGAGCAAATTGTCGAACAGTTTAAGAACAACATTTCTCAACGAGCTATTGCAAGGAATTTAGGGATTTCATCATCTACGGTCCGTAATATCATCAAAAGGTTCAGAGAATCTGGAGAAATTACTGCACGTAAGCGGCAAGGCCGAAAACCAACATTGAATGCCCGTGACCTTCGATTCCTCAGGCGGTACTGCATCAAAAACCGGCATCACTGTGTAAAGGATATCACCACATGGGCTCAGGAACACTTCAGAAAACCACTGTCAGTAACTACAGTTCGTCGCTACATCTGTAAGTGCAAGTTAAAACTCTACTATGCAAAGCGAAAGCCATTTATCAACAACACCCAGAAACGCCGCCGGCTTCGCTGGGCCCGAGCTCATCTAAGATGATGGTCTGACGAGTCCACATTTCAAATTGTTTTTGGAAAGTGTGGTCGTCGTGTCCTCCGGACCAAAGAGGAAAAGAACCAGCCGGACTGTTATAGGCGCAAAGTTCAAAAGCCAGCATCTGTGATGGTATGGGGGTGTATTAGTGCCCAAGGCATGGGTAACTTACACATCTGTGAAGGCACCATTAATGCTGAAAGGTACATACAGGTTTTGGAGCAACATATGTTGCCATCCAAGCAACGTCTTTTTCATGGACGCCCCTGCTTATTTCAGCAAGACAATGCCAAGCCACATTCTGCACGTGTTACAACAGCGTGGCTTCGTAGTAAAAGAGTGCGGGTACTAGACTGGCCTGCCTGTAGTCCAGACCTGTCCCCCATTGAAAATGTGTGGCGCATTATGAAGCGTAAAATACAACAACGGAGACCCCGGACTATTGAACAACTTAAGCTGTACATCAAGCAAGAATGGGAAAGAATTCCACCAAAAAGCTTCAAAAATTGGTCTCCTCAGTTCCCAAACGCTTACTGAGTGTTGTTAAAAGGAAAGGCGATGTAACACAGTGGTAAAAATGCCCCTGTGCCAACTTTTTTGCATTGTGTTGCTGCCATTAAATTCTAAGTTGATGATTATTTGCAAAAGAAAATAAAGTTTCTCAGTTCGAACATTAAATATCTTGTCTTTGCAGTGTATTCAATTGAATATAAGTTGAAAAGGATTTGCAAATCATTGTATTCTGTTTTTATTTATGATTTACACAACGTGCCAACTTCACTGGTTTTGGGTTTTGTACTATACATGTTTATATACATATACATAAACAAACACTTCATATTGTCCAGCCCTACTTACACATAATGGAAAAGTAATTTTTCAATGGACTGACAAATTTACCTCCTGGCTTGAGGTGATAAATTACTTGCATGACAGGATGAGTCAAATGATGAATTATACGAGTCTTGAGGCTCACGGCTCTAAATGTTTGTGGTAAACATCCTGTGACTGATGGCAACATTAACAATAGCTGTCCTTTTAGTTTTCACTATGTTTGCACGAGAACTGCAGGCCTTTTGAGATCTCTATTTAAATCTAAATTGTGTGTCAGCATAATACAAAAAATCAGAGCTGAGTGAAATCTTAGATTTATTTCAAGTATTGCCACTTTTGTCTGTACTTATTATAGGTAGACATATGAACTGTAACTGTAGTTAATTGACATTCTCTAACAGCAACCTATATCAGGCAGAATGTGGCTAATGTTAGCGTTTTTATTTTTTATTTAACCAGATTAGACTGGTCGAGGTTGAGATCTCATTAACAAGGGTGACTTGGCCAAGAGGTCAGCAGCAAATATCAAAATAAATACTACAAATTAGAAACAATAAGTCAACACAGACAATAATTCAACAATTTTTTGATTACTTGGGCATTTTAAGTGCAGGATTTGAGTCACAATAACAATTTAAAAACAGGCACTGTTCAATAGTCTGGCACTGCCTGTCTCTTAAGACAGAACAAAAGCTTCAAGTGGTTTTGACAGTTTCAGTTCAGTCTAGAGAGAATTCAACGCAGAAGGAGCAGCAACACTGAACGCTCTATTCCCGTTCAGTTCTGACATGAGGAAAAGACAGAAGGAGAACATCAGAAGAATTTAAAGCATAGCAGTTTTGAATTCTTTGTATAGAAGTACATAAATAAGATGAAACTAAGCCAAGAAGAGGCTCATACACCAGCCAGTGTGTATATTTGTCAGTCAGATTTGGTAAACAGTTCACAATGATTAGCGAGGTGACTACGTCCAGTGAACCCTCAAGACATGGTGATACACAGAACTTGAGAGCTGAAGACATTTGGCTGAAGTTTTTAAATATACTAATCTGACACACCAGATGGACCTCTTAATATACTTCACTAGTCTATGTGGGAAAGAGCCCATAGAAAGTGTTTAGAGAGAGCAGAACCTTTCAGAAGCATCTGGCGGGTGATTGGTTGATTGTTCTGTCAACCAACATTTATTGTTGCTACTGCGCTACAGAGCATGAGCCAAACTCAAAACTCAAAACTTGTCAGAAGTGAGGCGAAAATATCCTTACGATAGAGGAGTTTTGAGTGTTGGTATTTGTTTTTCATTTAATGAAGACATGTGGTCACTATCTGATAAAACTGCTGCTGAGGCTGTTAGCATCTATGCTAATCACTGTATGTGCAGTTATTCCCTGCTGTTTCTCATAAGTGGCTTATTCTTCTTCCTCTTCTGAAGGATTGTGAGCAGCCCCGCTCTGGGCCAGACACAATCCTTGTAGACTGGAGCTTGGCAAGATGGATCTGCCTGATTACGGACAAAATCCGGCAGATCCAGCTGCTGCGTCTGGTTAAAAATTGGCATAAACTAGCAAGGAGTTTAGGTGTAAAAACGATATTTTTTTTTTTAAATGTAAAGAAGAGGTGTGGATGAAAATATCTGAAGAATTGAAAGTGGAAAAAAAACATAAATATATATAAACTCCACTACTCAGTCTCCCCATGTCTACACAATAATAGGCCTCTATTGAAAGTTTAGGAGGAATCTCAGTGAATCTCCTCACAAGGAACCTGAGTCATTGCATAACTGACCTAGAAACCTGCAGAATGAAAGCACTCTGATGAACATGGAGAGTTTCTCCACAGGGGAGGCAAACTGAAGCTTTAACTCTGAGGCACAGACAGGAAGGGTCACTAGACAGTTTATATAATTTCTGTGACATATTCTACTGCTGAGGACAAACATACATACCAGCTGGATTAAGGTGAACATGGCTCTCTATTTGTAATTTCTGTCTTGCAGAAAAAATTCCCAAGCCACCAGTTCTCGAATTTCAGTGCAGAGGACACACCTGTAGTGTGCAACTTGTGCTTCCAGTCTGAAAGCTCTGACTTAATAACTTTAATCTGTCTGCTGTGTGAGGTGAGGGATTCTCCACTGCCCCCTTATGTGAAGATCGCATAAGGGGGCAGAATGATGTTCTGCTGAGGAAAGTGCTGTTTCAATCATTTCAGTGATGTTCAGGGTGCTGAAGAGGGTCCAAAGTACCAGAAGCTTAGCTGACACCAACACTAACTGTTTCTCCACAGTTGGATAAAAACATTTGGGGCCTCATCGTATGCCTGGCTCAAAGTGTTTTTGGCCTAAAGCACAGGTGTCTTTCCCTAATTTACACCTGACACATGTGGCAGCAAATGATTAAAACTGAGCATGAAAATGGAGAAGAAAGGTGACTTAAGTGACTTTAAACATAGCACAGTGGTTGATCACTGTTGATCTGCAAGGAGTTGCACACAAATCCATCTCTAGGGTTTACAGGGATTGGTCCAAAAAAGAGAAAATATCCAGTGAGTGGCAGTTCTCTAGATGAAAATGCCTTGTTGATGCCAGAGGTCAGAGGAGAATGATCAGATCAGTTTAAGGTGACAGAGAGGAAACAAATAAATCCCTTTATAAATCCCAGTCCACCTGGAAAGTTGCACAAGTGAATTCACCTCACATCCCGCCCTCTACACACCCACATGTGACCATGAACGGTCAATGCAAAGTATATCATGAATGTTTTTGCATCCCCTGCCTGCAGTGTGTTCCTACACGGCTGTGCGTCAGAGGGGGCAGTGACACGCCTTGGATGCGTATAGTCTGCCGAAACCAAAGAAGTCGAACAAGCTGTGCGTCAGGATGAATGAATCACGTGTTGACCCAGGCCACCATGCCACTAAATTAGTCAGAACCATGTTTGAGGTACAAGTAAGTTTTACACTGAACTAAGCACATTTTTTTCAGTTCACATATACAAATTTATTTTCACTCAGAGCTCTTATAGCAATGTGAGTGCAGACTGTCATTTGCGCCGATAACATTTGGGAAACTGGACATTGCTGCCTAATGCCTTTTAATGTTGCCTGTTCACCCACAGTGTAAGGAGCCCTGATGTATCGACTGGTCATGTTTAGAATGCCATCCAAAACAGCTGGCAATATTGTGCTGAGGGATGGCAGTGATATCCCTGTATTACATTATACCCAATAAGGGGCTTAGACAGAAATGTAACTTTATATATTGTTAAGGAGCACGTTGCCAGAAACCCCAGAGTGGTCTGCACCTGTATACGCACCAGGAGGGCGCAGTTCCAGCGGATGGTTTTGTTAAACACTGGGCCCAGTTCAGCACATAGATCCAAGAGCACTGCTCTGTGGTATCTAAATCAGCCTATTAGCCAGTCATCATCATGGGCCAGGAAATCTTTGTGGTCCCTAAAGACTCTCTGCATCCTGATCCACAGTCTGTGTGATCTTCCAGCAGTGCCAGAGCATCCATTATGCAGCATTACGCATGAGTGTCATTGCACTATTTATATGCTTACTCAACAATTAGACTGTTTGTTATGCACTTTGTCACAAATAATACTAATCAATTAGTGCTATCCACCACTTTATATCATTTGAAGGTGGAAGTATGATATATGAACATTCATACAGTAGTAAGACTAATGGCTCACTAAAGGAACACGTCTACTGCAGACTCGGGTGTTTATGATTACGCGGGTCTGATATGGGATGACATTAAATGCATGAAATGAATCTGGCATCAATTCACCACCTCATCATCTGCGCCAAAATGTGTGTGCGCCAGCATCAAAGTTGATGTACTGGTACAAACATTCTCCCACCAAGTTTGTGTTTATAAATCACAACTTTTGTGTGGGAAGTGACCTACGCCACTTTCAAGCCCGGTTTTGTGCGTAAGAAAGCTTTATAAATGAGGCCCTTGCGAAATAAGTTGGAATTTGCAGGGGCTCACCAAAACTGCACTACAGAACTGTGGAAAACTGTTGCTTGGTCTGATGAGTCTGGATTTCTGTTGCAAAACTCAGAAGGAAGGGACGTAATTTGTTGTAAATGACATGAACACATGGGTCCATCATGTCTTGTGTCAACAGTTCAGGCTGTTCAGGTGGTATAATGGTGTTGGGGTGGCACATTTTGGGCCCCTTGGTACTAAAGTGAGCAGGGTTAAAACCCCACAGCCCACCTATTGTTGTTGACCATGTCCACACATCTTCTGATGTCTACTTCAAACTGGATTACTCTTCACAAAGGTCAAATCATCTCAAATTGGTTTACTGAACATGAAACTGAGTTCACTGTACTCCTGTAGCCTCTACAGTCACAAGATCCCAATCCAACAAGCACCTCTGGGGTGTGGTGGATCAGGGGACATACATGATAGATATGAAGCTGACAAATGCATCAACTGTGTGATGCTATCATGTCAATATGGACCAAAACCTTTGAGAAATGTTTCAGACACTTTTATTGTATCTATGTAACTAAGAAGGATGCACGTGTGCCTAATACCTTTTCACATTGGCTTTTGACACCATGTGAGATGTTTAAATGTATATATATATATATATATATATATATATATATGTATGTATATATATTAATCAATCAATCAATCAAACTTTATTTGTATAGCACTTTTCATACAAAAAATTTGTAGTACAAAGTGCTTCACACAAGGAATAAAATGAAAGGACATAAAAAGTAGAAAACTGCATACAAAGAAAATAAAAGACCCCACCCACTCTCGCAATTCACATACAACACCTACACTAAATTAATCAAATGCACAGCGACATAAAAGGAAATTCTATACAGAACAGAATTAAAAGACTGAGGAGACTGAGGAAACGCTATCTTTACTTAAAAATGAGGAAACACAGGAGCTAATACTTAAATTATAATTAAAACTCATAAGAGATTAGATAAAAATACTATAGGGAAAGGAAGGTAAATAAATAAATGAACTAACATAATAAATTTTAAATAAATAATATGATAAAATGAAATAACCTAAAAACATATGTGTAATAAAATCAGCTAAAGTAGGATGGTCAAAAGAAAAGCAGTTAACAGAGAATAAAATTCCAGATAAGAAATCTGAACTGAAATATGGAAATAAAACAGATTAAGAGGATTAAAAATAAATAAAAAGGTAATAAGAAATAATAATAACTATAATCATCTAAAAGCTAGAGTAAAAAGGTAGGTCTTGAGTTTGCCTTTAAAAATATGAACAGTAGGTGCTGCTCTCAGGTCGTCAGGTAGGCTGGTCCACAGACGAGGGCCGTAATAACGAAAAGAGGCTTCACCGTATGTTTTAGTTCTGACTTTGGGTACTGTTAAAAGACCAGTACCTGAAGACCTGAGGGCTCTACTGGGCTCATAGGGTAAAGCAAATCTGATAAATACGAAGGACCAAGACCATTAAGAGATTTATAAACTAATAAAAGAACCTTAAAATCAATTCTAAAAGATACAGGAAGCCAGTGCAGAGACTTTAAAATCGGGGTGATGTGGGCTCTCTTTCTGGTCTTAGTCAGCATACGTGCAGCTGAATTTTGAAGCAGCTGAAACTGTGAAATGTTCTTTTTAGGAAGACCAGAAAGAAGAGCATTACAATAATCAATCCTACAGGTAATAAAAGCATGGATAAGAGTCTCTGCATTGGCCTGAGAGAGAAACTGGCACACTCTGGAAATGTGCAGGTCAAAGCTGACGTCTGAATCAAATATAACACCAAGATTTCTGACCTGCTGACACGGACTAAAGACGGTGCTTGGAGTTTGCTCTCCAGTTTTTCTCTCTGAGGACCTGTACCAATAACTAAAACCTGAGTTTTGTCCTGGTTGAGCTGAAGGAAGTTGTCCGCCATCCAGGACCTGATGTCTAAAATACAATTAAAAAGGGCATCAATGGGCCCTGTGTCATCAGGAGACATGGCGATGTAAAGCTGAGTGTCATCAGCATAGCTGTGAAAGTTGATGCAGTGTCTTCTGATGACGTCGCCTAAAGGCAACATATAAATATTAAAAAGTGTAGGACCTAAAATTGAACCCTGGGGGACGCCACAGTTAACACTGTAGAGTCCTGACTGGCATTCCCCCATGTTCACATAAAACTTTCTTTCTGTCAGGTATGAATTAAACCAATTAAAAACAGTGCCAGAGATTCCAATCAAACCATTGAGTCCATCTAAAAGAATTTGGTGATCTACAGTATCAAATGCTGCACTCAGGTCGAGCAGCACAAGCACAGAGAGCATTTTTTGATCCATATTTGACCTGAGATCATTCACTATTTTAACTAATGCCGTCTCTGTGCTGTGGCCGGCCCTAAAGCCAGACTGATACATTTCACCAATGTTTAAAGTTTTCATAAAATCATTTAATTGGTTAAAAACAAGTTTTTCTAAAATTTTACTTAAAAATGGCAGATTGGAAACTGGCCTGTAGTTATCTAAAATCAATGGGTCCAAATTATTTCTCTTCAGAAGGGGCTTGACCACTGCTGTTTTAAAAGCAGTAGGAAAAATGCCCGTCTGAAGAGAATAATTAAAAATATTAAGAATATCAGATTTAAAAAATGTATAAATCTGTTTAAAAAAGGAAGTGGGGATAGGATCTAAAAGACATGTTGCTGGTCTTAGCTGGGAGACAACTTTGTCAAGCATTTCAGCATCAACCAGGACAAACTTCTCCAGTGTTTCCTCATTAAAGAATAAAATTTGGGGCGTGCTAAAAGTTTCACTGTTGGTGTTTGATAAACTTGATCTAATTAACTCAGTTTTACTGCTGAAGTGGGCTGCAAAATCCTCACATACTGAGTCTGTGGTCAGATGTTGGGGGTGATTAAAAACTGGATTTATTAAACGGTCAATGGTTGAGAATAAGATTTTAGGGTTGTTGTAATTGTCAAAGATTAATTTTGAAAAATGGTTTCTTCTTGCTTTTTTGATGGTATTGTTATACTTTTTCATTTGTTCTTGGAAAATTTGGTAGTTTATTGTTATTTTGTTCTTTCTCCATCTCCTCTCTGCAACACGACAGTTTCTTTTTAGTTGCTTGATTTCATTATTATTTCTCCATGGAGGTATTGGATTGTTTGTAATCCTTTTCAGTTTAAAAGGAGCCACTTCATCAAGGGCTGATTTAAATCTAAGATTAAAACTGTCTAAAATGTAGTCACAGGAGGAGGGTAAAATATCTGCAGGACTATTTCTTAAAATGTCGATAAAATTTGCAGCCACTTCAGCAGTAAGATAGCGTTTCCGCACAGTCCTCTCAGAAGTGTCCCTCTGGGTAAAATAATTCACATTAAAAAAGACACAGAAATGATCAGTAAAACCAACGTCTTTGACTTCAGTGACGTGTACTGACTGTCCATATGTTTAAAGCAAATCTAAAACATGTCCTTTTTGATGGGTTGGATGAGTGACATGTTGAGTAAAATTCATGGAATTAATTAATTTTAAAAATTCACAGGTAAAAGAGTTTGATTGATTGTCTACATGTATATTAAAATCCCCTAAAATAATAGCTGTGTTGTATTTGGAATGTATTATTGATAATAATTCGGAAAATTCTGATAGAAAAGAGGTGCAGTATTTGGGGGGTCTGTATAGGGTGAGGCACAATGTAGGTGGACTGTTAAAAACAAAACAATGATATTCAAATGAGTTAAAATCACCAAATAAAATCTCCTTAAAACCAAGCGATGTTAAAAGAATGGTTGCTGTGCCACCACCTCTTCTATCTTTTCTAAATGAATTTAAAAAAACATAATTAGGCGGTGAGGCCTCTAAAAGTGCAACAGGTCCGTCCATGCTGAGCCAGGTTTCAGTTAAAAACATGCAATCAATGCTATTTTCTAAAATCAGGTCGTTGATTAAAAATGTTTTGTTTAAAAGCGATCTTACATTCAAAAGTGCCATGTGCAGAGTTTGGTGTTGTGGTGATTTAACAGGTGAGTTTTGTGTGTGAATGTATATGAGATTATTTTTAAGTGAGCCTGTAGGTCTATTTGAGTTATGGTCTCTTGTTTGTCCTCTGTCAGTGATAATGGTGGGAATGTGTGACATTATGGTGAGATCAGGGGGTCCGAGTCCAGTAAAACATGTCGTACTGCTAAAAGTGGAACCATGTCCATAGTGACAGGGACCGGGGGAACATCAATCAGTGGTGGGCCGACCAGCTGATGCAGGAGGGTTATGGCGAGAGGTGGAGGGTAATTGGACGTGTTGCCTACCGTAGTCCAGGTTAGCGGAGAGCAGACGGCTTCCAGCTCTGTTCAGGTGCAGCCCGTCTGCCCCAAACAAGTGCCTCCTGTCCCAGAAAGTGTTAAAATTGTCAATGAAGCCCACGCTGTGGAGTCCACAGACAGAGGACAGCCAGGTGTTGAGGCTCAGCAGCCTGCTGAATCTCCCCATTCCTCTGCCACAGGTGGGGGTGGGGCCGGAGATGAGGGCCTGGATGTGGAGCTGTTTTATTGTGGTGAAGAGCTGGAGGAAGTCCTGTTTCAGAAGTTCAGACTGCTGTTTGGGGATGTCGTTGGTACCGACGTGGATAATGAGTTTATCAGCATCGGGGTAGGACTCCAGGATTCCTGGGATTTTATCCGCGATGTCCAGGACAGTGGCACCGGGGAACGACAGGGTGAGAGCCGCCTTCATCCGCGCGTTCCTCACGATGGAGTCCCCGATGATGAGGGTCGTCGGAGGAGCCATCTGCTGCAGGTGAGGGGGAGGCGTGGTTGAGCAGCGTGGTGGTGGCTGTGGAGACTGCGGTAACGGCACCTCCCGGTGGTATGCGGTGCTTCTCCTCTTCACGGCCTCCCTCAGCAGCCTGCGGCGGGCCGTGGATGAAGACCTGGCGGCCTCAGGTGGGAGCAGAGCAGCGTGCCCCTTCAGAGGGGGAAACTCCTGCATGCTCAGGATGTCGAACCTGTTGGCCAGCGGTATCTCCGGAGATGACAACAATGTTGTCTCGAGCACGGATGAAGGAGCGGTACCGGGCCTCCGCTGGCGTGCCAAAGCCGGCCTGGCACCCTGCACAGCCGGGCGGGGGGTAAACTGTAGGCGCCCGGGTTGGGAGGCCCACTGCCGTCGCTGCTGGAGTGGTTTGGGTGGACTCGCCTTCTTTTTGATGCCACCTACGACGGTCCATGGCCCTCCGTTTGATGGAGTTGAACTCACAGGGGCCTTTGGTTTAGCCCCCAGTCGGAGCCACCGATCGTCCGGAGCTGAGCCTGGGGCAGTGCCAGGGGCCTCAGTGGTTATGTTGGCGGAAGGTGGAGACACCGAGGCCGGGGAAGCAGCGGCATTGGGAGCCGTGTCTTCATACTCCTCCGCACAAGAGGTGGCTGGTTCAGGGCCGAAAATAATAGTGTCCAGATGTTTCTCGGCATCCTGGATCATGTATAATGTGGATATTCTTCTCTCCAACACTTGCACCTTCATACTGAGGCTGGCGCAGCTCAGGCAGCTGGATGGTGAGGTAAGTGGGGCCATGTTTCCCGGTCTTGTCTCTCAAATACCTCAAGATCAAGTTAGCAGACCGTTAAAAGAACAAACAGGCTTAAAGTAAGAAGTGAAACAACTGTAGTCCAAAATGTGTACGGTAGAAAAGCACCCTTGAAACATACAAAAACGTAGTATAATTGCAGCTTGTGTACCAGCGATTTGGCGGGTTGCTACGACACCAAATATATATATATGTATACACATATATATATATATATATGTATATATATATACACACACACACACATATATATATATACACACACACACACACACATATATATATATACACACACACACACACATATATATATATATACACACACACACACACATATATATATATATATATTTTTTTTTTTATTTTTTTTTTTTGTGGTATTTTGTATTGGTTCATTGTTTCTACCTTCTTTTATTGTGTTTACCTTGTTTTACCAGCTGTTTTATGTCTCTTAGTCTGTTCCTCTATTTTTATTTTATTTTTTCTTCTGAACAGCACTTTGGTCCAAGTGATGGTTTTTAAAAGGCTTTACAAATAAAATTGGATTGGACGTCCACTGGAAATTAAATCCTGGTTCACCTCCAACTTCCTTAAACTCAACAGTGATAAAACAGAACTCCTCCACGTTGGTACCAAGTTCACCTTATCCAAAGCTGACAGTTTCTCCCTCACCATAGACAGCTCCACAGTGTCCCTTTCCTCTCAGGTTAAGAGTCTGGGTGTAATCCTCATAGCTCACTTTCCTTCCACTCTCACATCAATAACATCACCCGGTCTGCATATTTCCACCTACGTAACATTAATCGTCTCTGCCCCTCCCTCACCCCTCACACCACTGCTATCCTAGTCCACAGCCTCGTCACCTCCCGTCTTGACTATCGTAACTCACTCTTCTTCGGTGCCCCTCACAAATCAATCCATAAGCCTCAACTGGTCCAGAACTCTGCAGCTCGCATCATCTCCAGAACCCCCTCCTTTCACCACATCACCCCTGTCCTCCAGCAGCTTCACTGGCTCCCAGTCAAATTCAGATCCACTTCAAAATCGTTCTGTTTACAGTAAGCCCTCGAGATATCAGTTCAGTTTTTCTGGTCCTGGTTTTTCATGTTTTTTTCTGTAAGACCTATTAATTTTGATATCGCGTACATTTTCGCCATTTTGTGACATTCTGCAGTATTGTTTATGAGTTTAAATCTCGCTCGTCACAATATAATGCTTGTACGTACCCATTCAGCCAATCAGAGTGCTGGTATTTCTTCCTCAGCTGCTGATTGGCTTTTGTGCATCATGTGGCTTCTCATCTTGCAGGGAGGAGAGATGCTTGCTTTGTTCTCTCTCAGGTTGCGCACGCATCCCAGGAACAACAACAACAACAACAGCTTCGGCCATTCACCGAGCAACATGTGTGCTGCTTACCGTGCTCGGTTTGTTATCCAGACAAAAATATCCAGACAAGAAACTGCTGCGTCTTCGTCCGTCCATTTGCCATTGTTGTTTATGAAAAGTTTGTCTTCACGTACATGAAGGCATACACGTGTTGTAACACTGCTGTTTTACTACAAACCTACATCGCCATCTACTGGCCTGGCATGCACGCTACTTTTCAGTCGTTCTCGCGTCTCCATGTTAATGCGGATTGCTTTTGAAAACGCAAAGGAAAAACCTTTCTGTTTCTGGTGACAACGTTTTGTGTAAGCAGGGCCTCAGTTCGGCTTTCTCTCTACAGTGATCAGTGTTCTGCATAACTTTAGTGTTTGTACAATATTTTTGTGTTTTCTATTGCTGTTGCTCTCTCAATATGTTTGAATGTGTTTAAATGTATTTCTGTTGTTCAAAGACCTTAAAATTCTTTAAAAGTACCGTAAAACTTCTAAAACATGCCTAGGGTATATATAAATAGGGTATTTCTATTTCATGGATTTTCACTTATCGCAGGTGGGTCTGCAACCTAACCCCCACGATGGAGGGTGGACCACTGTACATTAAAGGCCATTCACAACCTCGCCCCCCCCGCCATCTGTCTGATCTCCTTGTATTGCCACCCCTCTCACTCCCTCAGGTCTTCCTCCTCCCTCAACCTCTCTGTGCCCTCCGCCCGTCTCAGCACCAAAGGGAGCAGAGCTTTCAGTCGCTCTGCTCCCAAACTCTGAAACTCGCTCCCACTGGACATCAGAAACATGGACTCTCTACCACACTTCAAATCACGACTCAAACCCATCTGTTCCAAGTTGAATATTCTCTCTAATTTCTACGCTCCATTTTAACTTTGTGTCACTTTGTCTGTTGTTTAATATATTTTAATTGTGTTTTTAATTACTCTGTAAAGTGTCCTTGAGCGCCGAGAGAGGGGCTTTTAAATAAAATGTATTACTATTATTATTATTAAAGTGAATAACCTTGTAACTAAGTCTCTTTCTGAGCATCATATGCAACTTTTTATGTGTAGTTCTGTCAAATCCATTTAGTTTTGTAAGTATTTCATGTCTGTATCTATAACCAATATGAGTGTGAAAACCAACCATTCTGATCACCTTTATGAGTTGGGACCGAAAAGCTCGGAGTAAACCTAGGACCACTTCTGCTGAGATGCTTCTTGCTCTAATCTGTGAAAACAGCACCACAGGAGGCCAATCCACAACAGCAAACAAAACACGCCGATGTGATCTAAATCTCAAGAGTGGATCAATCCACCAACAATGACACAGTAATGGAAACACCACAGTCATGAGCACTTCTTCAGGGGTTGTCATGGATACTTCATTATAAACACCATGGTCAATGGTGTTTCTCCCTCTCATACCGCTCGCCATTAACATTCACATCATGATCCAACCCTACTTGTTTTGTCGGCACTAAGTCTTATGTTAATGAGCTGATGGTGGCTGCAATCAGCAGATTCAGAGGAGTGTTTATTAAGTTCATCCTGACTCTGTGAAGATCATTGATCTGAGATACACATGCTGGCACTGTGCTGGGGCATCGTTTTTAAAATAGGTCAGCTTCACACCGGCATCAAACGAGAATCTGTTGGATAAACACTCACAACATTGCATCAACAACAAGTCTCTGATGCTGCTGCTTAGTTCATCATCTCTGCATCACCCGTTACCTCCTACTGCCAAAGCATGAAGAGCAGGGAGAAGTCCTCTGTGAGAGCGGATTCATACATTTTTTTCCTTCAGTTCTGTTTTTGTCTTACCTTGCTCAGCAGCTGGACCTGCCTGTTTGTAATCAGGCATATCCATGTTGTCAAACTCCAATCTACAGTAGTTGTGAGCGGCCCAAAGCGGCACAACCCAGTGAGTCCTTTAGAGCAGGAGAAGGAGCGAACTACGAGCAAGATGACAGCAGGAAGTGGCTGCTCATACAGAGATTCACATTGATGCTAACAGCTTCTGTAGCAGTTTTATCAGATCTGGACTGCATTTCTTTATTAAATTCACTTCACTTCTTTCTATGGGCTCTTTCCCAGATGGACTAGTGCAATATATTGAACAGTCCATCTGGTGTGTGGTTAGTTTTTGTCAGTGTCTGTCTGTTTGTGAGCAAATAGGCTCAAAAACCTCTCAATGGATTTTTGGTAACATTTCAGGAGATCATGACACGAAGAAGAAATGATACAGGTCCAAGTGTCCTTCAAGTATTTGTCAACACAACGAGATGAGGCGGTCTTCCACATTTTTGCAAAAACCTTTCACCAAATCTAAGGACTCCGACCAACCCCAGTGTAACCAAACAGGAGTGTTGTTTATTCCGTAAATAAAAACCATTTGCAAATCCTTTTCAACCTACATTAATTGAATACACTACAGAGACAATATATTTCATGTTTATACTGATAAAGTTCTTTTTTTTTTTTTCAAATATTCTCTCAAAATGATTTAATCGCTGAGACACGTTGTAAAAAAGCTGGGACATGGGCATGTTTCCCACTGTGTTAGGGAACTGAACCTGAACTTTCACAGTCTTTTGTTGCTCTTGTCCCAAGTTTTTTGGAACATAATGCTCACATCATATTAAATATGAGTGAATATTTGCAACAAAACAATTAATTTCTTTGATTTATGCAACATCCCAACTTCATTTGAAGTAGGGGTTGTTCATTACTTTAGTTTTTGCACACACACTCCTAGTTGCTTGCTTTTATTCATACAGAACAGAACCGTGTCAGGAGCTATTTCTGGTTGAAGAGAGAAGACTGAAATAAGGGAAGTGAGTTGAGCCCACTCAGATCACAGGGTCGACAAATTCAAGGTCTACCCTGTTATTTTTCAGCCCCCTCTGACCCCAAAGGGGATAAGCGGTATTGATATGGATACCTCCATCTGTGCATAATACTTCTTTTTATTTATTCATACATCACTTGCATCCATGCACACACATCCATTTATTTTTTGAATTTATAGGGTTTTTGCTTGTCACCTTCCTTTCATTCAATCTCTGACTAATAATTTCTCATTTCTCTCTTCTCATCACACTTCACCAGGCTCATTTATTTAAGGCTTATTTATCTTCGCTGTTGGGTACAAACCTCACATCTTCAAAATCATCACATCGTTTCAGGAAAGGAAAAAACAGCTCTTCTGTTGAATGATTAAATATTGAACTGTCCTGATGAGAAGTATCTTTTTGGATTTTAATTTGGTTAAAAGTTTATAAAACTTGATCGTCAAAACTGCAGGATATCAAAAGCACTGTTAATAAAAAAATGAAAATAATAAGGAATAGAGGTAGTAGGTTTGTGCCTGACAATGATGTTACACTTTTATTTTGTATAAAAATCAAGCCATACATTTAAAAAACGATGACTGATAGATTTTGATGGTAAATGGACTTGGAGCTCATAGAGGGCTTTCCCTGTTCTCTTTGACGAGTCAAAGCAGCTTCATATCGCAGGCCACATCGACCCATTAATACCCATTTACTAACTGATAGTTCAGAATTTTTACGTCAGTAGTTCATCAGTATCAACTTCACGCCCTTTAAACACATTTACATGACACTGATGCAGTAATTAATTACAAGCCATTACTGTTACCAACAGTGAAATGTGGTGCATTATTTTGCACCAATGCAAACAGCCACACAAGAGACCTAGATTCCAGAGTTGCCAGGTCCTCTTATTATAAGCAACTTTCAGCTACTTTTTCTGAAAAGCTGCTTGTAAGTATTGGCAGTTGCGGGTTGACTGTTTTTGGGCTTGGGCAAAAGTACAGTTGCTCATTTGGACTTGTTCTGCCCCCAAACCCAGGAAGGATCTGATGCACACTCTACCACCAATATCAACTCAGTTAAGAAGTTACACTGATTATTCTACCCCACTCTAAACACAAACCTAAATTTTACTGTAAAAAGAGGGGCAAAAATGATGTTTCCACCAAAAAGAAATCCTAATAGCCAGAATTAAATGCATTTCTTATGTAGCTATTACTGTTGTAACCGTCATAAAGCTACAGAGGATCAACATAAAACTTAAATAAAAGCCTGACTATGTCTGTGTCGTTACAAAAATCAAGGTTAGACAGACTTTTTAGTGATAACAGAGTTATAAATAACAGTAGACCCTCTCTTTACTTCTGAATAAAGACAAGGATGTTCCACTTCCAAAAAAAATGATGATGAATAAGTAAATTAGGAGACAAATAAGAAAAAAAAGTCACCGTGAAATAGAAATGTAACACAGATGAAAATTAAAACACACTTCATGTAGATTTCTGTTTTTAAAAAAGTAATCTAATATTCATTAGAAAAATACAATAGAAGGAGATTGCTTGCTTTGGGCTTGTTTTTGGACCTGGTACTTATTTCAGTAGAGAAATCTGGCAACACTGCAAGATGCATCATTGGCTAGTCCGGAGGGTCTGTGGTGTTTCAACTGGCGTTTTCAGGATGGAAGTACAGGCACTACTTCAACGATGGATAAGGCAAGAACATAAATATGAAGTAAATGCTGTGTCCCAAAGCAAAGTGTTTGTCTGTTATGAGTAACTCTTAAAAGCTAGAGACCAAAAACACAGATAACACCGTTGATGATGTCAGTGCTGCTGGTAGCAGGCCAACAAGGAAGGGCACAGAGCCACGCCGTTCAAGCAGCAGAAGCTTTTCAAAAAAGTAACGCAACAGTTACTTTCCCTGGTAACTAATTACATTTATGAAGGCGTAATTCTATTGGTAATTCAGTTACTTTTTTGGGAAAGTAACTAGTACCCATAACTAATTACTTTTTAAAAGTGATTTGCCCAGCACTGATTGTTGCTAAGTTGTTATTTCATAGTAGCTAAAAATTAACGTTTTACTCTCAACGATTATGTTCAAGCTAAAAAAAAAATCTTGACAGAGTCATCTGTCAAGATTATTAAATGGAACAAAATGTGCCGCTCCTGCTTGTTTTTTTAAAAAAAAACCACACCTGCAGCTTTTCTGTCCTCAAACGGATGCTAAGAAAAATCTGGCCATTTTCTGAATGGGAACAATTGGCACAGAGTGAGGCTTTGCTAGAGGCATGTTCCTGATGACAGATACGAAATCTGGCAAATCCAGCTGGACTGTAAGGTTAATTTTTGACCTAACTTACCTGCGGCCTTAACTTTGATGATTTTTTTAAGCTTTGACATATTCAGTGGGTTTAAAAAGCTGTTATCAAGCTGGTGATTTAATCTAGAAGCAACTTCTACACTTCCAACATAAAATATCATGATAACCTTACTGCAAATATTCAGATCTTAGTGTTTGTCTAATTTCAATTCAAATATATCCTCAACACTTCTTCAAATGTATCTTTTATTTGTCAAATCCAGATGGATATCTTATTAAAAGGGAAAAAGAAAAAAAAAAAAGGCTTGAATTGCTTGTGTTTATCAGAAATGAGTAAAATGGTACTCCACAAGGGTCTTAAATTAAGGTATAATAACTACTTAAATAAGCACATCTTATTTTGTCTCATTACCTCCTTGGCTGGAGTAATGTGACAAAAGTTTATGTTTTTGCCTGCGTTTGACTGTTTGTTGGTTTGTTTGTTTGTTAGCAAGATTACACAAAAACTGCTGGACGGACTTTGCTGAAATTTTCAGGAGATGTCTGCAATGGCCCATTTTAGAAACGATTAAATTTTGGTCATGGTCTGGAGAACCCCCATTAATGAAGGACTAATTTTGTTTAGTAATTGTCAGACTTATACAGAAATATGTGAGCTGCCATGACAGAGATTCAAACTCTCTGAGTGCTGCTACTTGTCAGATATTTTTGCTAATGACATACTATTTAGCCTTTTTTTTTTTTAATTCTTTATTTTATTTTTTTTAATATATTGACATAAGTTGTGAAGGCATGTCAGGCAACTAATGACCTGATCAAGTAAGTGCCAATGTCTGATGCTATCCATGTCTGCAATGTTGTTTTTCAAAATATGGGTTGGAGGTGATTACATTAGAGACTGCAGACATTTTTTGTCCTTGTTTGCAGTTTGTTTTTTCCTTTAAAAACAACATGACTGTCATGGAAAGAATAATTTGAACACCTTGTAGGCAGGTTTGCTTTTACCTCTTGTTAGGCTGGAATGCAGGACTTATGTGTGTTGTTGAGGATTGACATGTCTGTTGGGCTGGTCAGAAACAGCTTTTCAGACCCATTCAGAGTAAAAGAATTTACATGGTTTTGGGGCAGAATGGTCAGGGAGGGAGGCAGGAATGTGTCCAAGCATCACCATCTGTATAAAAGCCACGATGAGGACCAGGTTGTTCCACATTCCAGCCACAGCATACCCAGAAAGCTTCTATCTAGGATTGCTGATTTGTCTCCTGCTTATTAGAAGAAATTTCTGCAACAGTAACATCTTAAATTTCAAAAGCAAGGCAGTATCAGATGCATTTTATGTTGCAAAATGAAAAGTCCAAACCTCATTAAATGTGTTCATCATTTACTTTCTTTCAGCTAAAGTGCTAACTCACTTCTTCGAGTTTGGACGCATTGCTTATCCACTTGATGCTGTTCTTTATGTGTCAGTCTACAGACTTTTTAATGATTTACAAACTTTAAGTCAAATCTTCCAGTGCAAGGTCATCATTAATTGGAAAATTGTGCTCAATTACACATTTTCACCCCTCTTTTTCATGGTGTTTCATGATTATTTGTCTTAAAATATCTTGGTTCATACTACAACATACTTCTTACTGATGTACTGTTAATGGAATTGGAAGAAGTACAGATGATAAATGAATCAGTATGATGAGCTCATACAAAAACCCCACACCTTAAATGTCCTACATGTGTAAAACCGCTCTGTAAACACCCCAAACCCAAATTCTCTAAAAGGTCCCATTTCCTGCAAAACAGTTTTCTTTTTTTAATGTTGTTAGAAAGAGCTTGAGGAGCAGAAAAACGTGACACCTTTTAATAAACGTTCGGTTCACTTCTTATTGAAAGAAAATGCCCCTTGAAACACTCTGTTTTTACTTCCTGGGGCTTATGATGTAATAGCTATACAGCCCCACCTACATGTGGGTTTTCTGCTTGTCACAGGCAGATGCCATGACTGTTTTAAAAGTCTGCTGCAGGGCCTGTTACCCTCCTTCCTCCTCCCATTAGACATTATTTTGTCAGACAATCAGCACCGAGCTCATTATCATAACCTCTGGTTGCCCCTCAGATCAGAGTGTTTCCAGAGGGGAGGGACAGGAGCTGCTTCTGATTCTCTACAGCAAGGGTTCCCAATTTTTTTTCATCTCGGGACCCAAATGAGAAGTTTGCTCTACCCAGGACTCAAACATACAAAACTACTTCATATTATCTAAACCATAAGATACAACCATAATAGATTTCATGAATCATTTTTTGCTTGAAACAAATATTAAAGACTTTTGATCTTCGCACTATTCAACAACAAGTTTTGTTTTTAATCAGAGGGTTTTTTTTTTTTATCAATAGCCACATATCAAATATCATTTACTGGTTGGAGTTGTATATAAAGGAATAAGCTTGGCACATGCTCATCATGTATCATGCTGTGTACATTTTGAGGCATAAACGCTGAATAATTACCTCCTGTGAAATATAATTAAAAGTTGTCCAGTCCAACTTGAAGCCCTTTCTTTGCTTTTATTTGATGAAATGAATGGAATTTAAAATACCTGAAAAAAGACAGAGATTAATTTTAGGTAACATTATAGAGTAAGACAGTAGGAATTATAGTAAAAGAGGTTGTGTTGTAATTTTGGATACATACTTTTTCATGGCATGTGTTAAAGTGTTGTAACTCTTTAATTTACTTTATTTAAATGTTTAAAACAGTCTCATCCTTATGAGGTAAAACACAGAATCAACTTTATTTATTTGTGCTTGTATTTGTTTCTAAAATCAAAAGATGTGGAACTAATTACCACCAAGTTATGAGGGAGAATGTCTCCCCTATGAACAGTGCTGCCTGTATCTTTGAGTCGTTGTAAATTCTCCTTGAGTAGAAGCTGTAGATTAATCTGCTTGGGATAACTCGTCAGCTTTTTTGTGGTTTGAATGAAGTTGTTAGAAGTTAAAAAGGTTCTCTCCAGCGTGATTGTCGAGTCTCCACCATGTGCCGAATTATGCGTGATTTTACACAGGGGAGACTCACAAACTTAATGATTGAAAATATCACAGAAGTAATCTCAGACTGTGTGCTTTTCTGCCGTCATGGAGATAACTTTTGAGTGCTTGTTTTAAGCACTAAATATTGTAATTTTCCTTGGTGCTGTAGAGCAGGGGTGTCCAAGCTTTTTACATCGAGGGCCACATAAAGAGAAATACATGGACAACTGAGCCACTTGCTGCACCTCACTTTAAGTGTAGGGTTAGGGTTAGGGAACCCTAGGGTTGTTATTCACACCTAGTCAGTCATGACCTTCTGATAGTAAATATGGCAGAAAATGTGCATGATTGATGGTATTTGGTGCTGTAATCGAAATGTCTTTCTTCATTCAACTGTTTCAAGGGCCAATTCAAATGGGCAGCAGGCCACATTTGGTCCCCGGGCCCTAGTTTGGACACCCCTGCTGTAGAGGCTTCGTCAATGTCTGTCTCATCTGAAAAGCTGAACTTCAGCTCTGCCCGTCTACCCTCGTTAAACATCATATAGCATCTCAGCTACGTCCGAAAGGCAACGCTAACATTTGTATGGTGACTTTTTTTTAAGATTATTGTTTGAGCATTTTGTGCCTTTGTTCACAGGAGAGAGAGACAGTGGATATGTTTGTGAAAGGGGGTGAGACAGAATAGAGAGAGGACACTCTGCAAACCCGGGCCAGCAGGAGCATGCATATGGGTCGTGCCTGGTTGCTTACCACCCCACCAAACCAGCACCCAAAGATAACATTTACAATCTCATCTTTATAATTTTGCTCTGGCACTGTTGACACACGAGTCCTTAGTGTCACTCACATGCACTGCTCTCACTCCCTCACTCTGAGGAGTCAGAGGGAGAAGATGTCAATAAGCAGCTTTGTGCAAAGATAAGAAGGGGACAAGAGCGGCCGCTCAGCAGAGTCATTTCAGTGATTATAGTCTGACAGCCTGCAGCCTATTTTGGGTCGGGACCCAAACTTTGGGAAAGACTGCTCTACAGAGATGAAATATGTCCTTTTTTCTATTCAACACAAATCAAATCCTTGCTTATTAGATACCAAAGACATGAAGTAAACAGTCAAACACACCAGGACCTGTGACCTTTAAGACATCCAGGTTCACAACCCAAAACGCCTCTTACTGATGTACTTTTAATGAAACTGAATGAAGCACTGATGATAAATGAATCAGAATGATAAGCTCATAGGCGAAAGTTCGTGAAAAATAAAAGAGTCCTTATTAAAGATTTAAAAAAAATGAACACTAGATGAAATGTTAAAATCCCCTGTAAACACCCCAAACCGGACTTCTCTTCTCCCTGGAGCTCTACATAGACAGAACATGGAGGACGCTCCAAGCCCTTGGTGGCTGCTTTCTTCTCACTGTGAGTGGGAGCTACATTTGGCTGGCATGTTTGTGTGACACATCTAAAGGGGGAGTTCCTCGCTCCCCCTCTCCCTCTCTCTCTTTCTCCTCTCCTCCCCCCTCTCTCTCTTGCTCCATCTCTCTCTGTCTCTCTTTCTCCCTTCTGCTCCATCTCACACACAGCTCACCATCTCCACTCTCATGATGCGTAAATCCATCTCTCAGATGCTCCACGGAGGTTCCAGTCTGTCCATCTGAGCCCATTGAGGGAGGGATTTGAGTCACAGCTCTTGAGCAGAGGTGAGTCATTCTTTACCTCTGTTTAATTCACTCATGACGGATTTATTTCACCCGTGAAGGAGACGTTTATATGCACGCTTGTGAAGCTGCAACTTGAAAAAAACATAGCTGGTATCAGACTTGAGAATCTGAACTGTGTGTGTTTTTATTGATATCATGATAGCTGATTATCACTTCCTCTCCGTGGTGTCTCAGTGATAACTGATTTGAAACTTCAGGTTGGTCCTGAGTTTGTGGTCAAAGGCTGGATGTTCAAGGTGACATGTGGCAGTTGAACCATAGTCATATTTGTTGTGATTATTTGACGGGGGGTGTTCAGTGGACCAGTGTAAGCCTTGTGAGAACATTTAAATAAAATAAGAAATACAATTTTACCTAAATGTAAAAATGTTAAAATCACTCATCCAGGCATGGACTCACTCTTTACAGACAAACTTAAAATTTCATTCACAGAGGATCAGAGTTTTTTATTATTATTATTATTTTTAATTTAAGCCATGTTTACATATTTTATTTATTTATTTATTTACTTATTTAAGCAATGCACATACAAAACATATGGAGACAGCAAGACCATCAGGATGTGGTTAGAAATGACTTAATGGTGCTATGTAGCCTGTAGTGTAAGGAGGTAAACAGGGTTTAATTTATAATTTATTTCAGTGATTCTCAGTTCCTTCAGGCAAGTCTGGATGAGTTTGGGATTTGCAGCTAATCAACACCTCCTGAATGATGTTTAAATTAACACTACATTTAAATGTTGGATTACTTTATTTATAAATATTTCATCAGGAACTAAAAGTCCTCTGTGAGCACAAATTTCCCCCAAGGTATTCCTAGCATTGTTGGGCAAGTTATTGTCCAAGATGTGGAAAACTGCCTTATCTCGTAATGTTAAAAGTCCTTGGAACAAATCCTGAATCCACATATGGATTTGGATCACCACCAAATTCAAATCACCTGTCTCTTGTGCAATGACCAGTATTCCTTGAAAATTTCATCAAAAACCATTGAGAACCTTTTGAGTTATTAGGGAAAATGTGGGAAACTGCCTAATCTCACAATTTTAACAAATCTTTTTAAAAAATCCAGGATTTTGGTGGATTCGGATCACCACCAAAATCTTTTCTCTTCCTTCTTAAAAAGTTAATCAAAATCTGCCTATAACTTTTTGGGCTGTCTTGCTCACAGACTAACAGACAAATCCTGGCAGAAAAACAACTGCCTTACAGAGATAATTAAATTCTTTACCATATTTCACGAGTCACTTGGAGGGCTTTCCACAGGCACCGGCTGCCAGCCAAATCAGAAACTATACACACAGTTAAAGCTGGCTATTTCCTCCAAAACCTCAAATGGGCAAATGTGAAAACAATTTTGGAAAATTGATTTTACTGCATGTTGGCACAGAAAAAAATAATTGACTTTTTTTTTTTTTTTTTTTTACTTTTGCTTATCTATTATTTATTTACAATCTGTATATGCCTGAATATGTTTCCTTTTTTGGAGTGTATTTAACATTTTCATTCATCTCCTAAAAATAATGTACCAACATTATTTGAACTAGATGAGCAGAAACTTCTGCCAAGGTATCTACTCTGGATCTGGATCCAAACTTAATTGGGGTTTTGCATGGACCCACATGACATATATCTGCTTAAATGTTTCAAAGCATTACAGGAATTTTAGCTGAGTTATTAGTGAAAATGTTGAAACTGCCTGCAGTGTTAAAAGAACCCTTAAAAAATTCATCATAAAAATCAAACCACTTCTTCCTTTAGCTAGGACAAACATTGCCAGAAATTTTTATTAAAATTCGTTGTGACTTTTAAGTCATCTTGCAGACAGACAGAAAGACAACAAAACAAACAAACAAACAAACAAACAAACAAACTCCAGTGAAAACACAAGCTCCTTGTTAGAGGTAGTAATTCATTAATGCAGTCATTTTTTCAAGTGCTGTAAACAAGTTTTTGTGAAATGACTCAACAGTAATTAATAAAAAATACGTCAAATTAAAAAATAAGAAGATTGAATGAAAAAAAAACTTGCATACTGTATGTACCTCTGGTTTAATACTTTCCTCATTGATAATGTGGGGGCTCAGTCTTCACCTCAGACAAACAGGCTTAGACCATCAGACTTCATAAACTTGACCTGTTTGGCTTCATGGGGGGAGACTGCTGGACCCCCAACTAGACCTCCCCCAAACGGTGATGATTTTGTTTGTATTTATGAGGAAACCCCTGGGTTGTAAATGAAAATAAAATGTTGATCAGACTGTGACTCGCATTACAGAAGCTGTTTTGTTGGATTATTAATGTGCTTTTGGGAGGTGGCCTAAAAAGCATTAAGTTATTTTTTCAGTCATAATGCTCTTTAATTGCTTTTCGCTGTTTTTCGATTAGACTTTTTTAAATGTAATTATGTGGCAATCATAACAAGAAGCTTTACTGTATTTGAAAATCACAAATGTTTGGCTGCTCATGCAAAAGTATTTTATATTTGACCAGTAGGACTAAATCAAAAAGAAACTGTGCAATAAGCAGCACAAAATCAGGATCTGAAACATATTTTGTGCCACTTGACTTTCCTTATTTTGGAAATACCTGATGGAGTTGATGATGGCATACCATTAAACTGTTGCACCTACAAGTTTAGAAAAAGCTGAACGAAAGTTCAGATAACGTTCAAGAATAAAACCTTAACTCTGCATTATGAAGTGAAGTGTTCATATGCAGTCAATGAAGAGAAATCCAACTCTTCAACCAGTGATGAGCACCTGATTAATACATACTAATTCACTTTTTATGGAGGAGCACAGGAGCTTATAATTTTTGGTCCCTGTTCCTGAAGTCAGATATAAGAAGGAAAAAGGCTGTTAAAGTTTCTGCTACCTTTTCTTGGAATGAGCTGCAAAAAGAGTCAATAAGCAGGACACTCTTCGGAGAACTTTAATGACTTGGAAGCAGAGGCATCTGACTGCAGATGTTTTGACTAAGACATTTTAGCTTGTTGCAAAACTTGACAGATCTCTCTCTTCATAAACTGATCCACAGCAGGTTGCAGTCCATCCAGCTGATGGCAGATAAATTCTCCTTTAGAGGAAACAAGGAAATAAGTTTGATGTAGTAACTCCACTGGTGACCTTGTACATTGGTAACTTGACTTTACACCATGATTGACTTTATCCAGAGATATATTTTTGTTAGCTTGTTTTTTTTTTGGCTGTTTTTTCTCACATACAAACTAATGAACTATTCTTTGATACATTTATGAATTAAAAGTGAAGCATTGAATAGCACATTCCCTGCTTTTTCAAGTGCTTTGTCTACAACATCTCTCAGCAAAGTCCGCTACAAGTCATCAGTTAACATGGTAACTCATTTCACCCATACACCGAGACAGTTCTGATGGTGCACAGAGGAAAATATCTTGAATGGAGATCATGTGATGCTGATATGATGCCATTTGAAAACGGGTCATCAGTTGTTAATATTTTATTTGATGATGTTGATGATTGATATTTTTTTTGTTACTTTTACTCAAAGAATTCCAGACATGTTTGCAGTTCAGCTCCAACACAAAGTATGTCTCTGGCTTTAAGCTGAGCTGGTACAACAGGCCACTGCCTCTGCTCATCTTGTCCAGTTAGGGTCTCACTTTGTGCAACTGTGAAATGTTTTTGAAAGTTTTCTGCTGCATTTTCAGTGTTTACAGCACCAATGGTCTTTGCCTCTTCTACGACAAACACTCAAAATGAAGATGATTCTCCAAGTTCAAAGTTCAGTTCACTCTTTCCCTCTTGCTCTTGATGCTGTGCTGAACATTATGCTTGAACCTATTATCATGATAACAGCTTAACAACAACAAGACCTCACTGGCTTGTAACTCAGTAACTAAGCAGTACTTTTATTCATGTAATGATATTACTGTTGTATAATTAATCCTTACTGAGAACAGTAATCAATTAGACGTTGTTACTATTTTTCAGATGCTTCACTTTGGTTTTTGTGTAGTTCAGTTATTGCTGCTGGTTTGGTCTTTGCTAGTCTTTTGCTTTGCCCGTTTGTTTACTTGTTTGTGAAGTTGGTTCTCCTGTGTTAAAGTTCTTTTGTAAACCTGTGGTTTTGACAGCGTTGTTTAAATTAAGCCATTATTATTTTAACTATTGTGTTCTGTATTTTCATATATAACATATATATAACATGTTACAAGCAGCAAGCTGCTCATTGGCCTGTGACCCCCCTTCTCCCTCCCATCAGCACAGAGCTCATTATCATAGCCCCCCCCCCCCCCCCAGTCAGATCAAGTGTTTCCAAAGGGAAGGGAAAAAGAGCTGCATTTCATCCACTCCAGAAACTTTTTATTCAACTTAAATGAAATCGTTGCTAATATGGACACTCAAAAGATGATGCAAATAGTTAAACAAAACAGGACATGGTACCTTTAATGCCCCCTTTCTCTTGCCCAGTCTACTCTGATTGATTGACCAGTTTACTCTTTGGTGATTGGTCAGGTTGGTAGAAAGCTGAAAGACAATAATCTTGCAAATGCGTTCATCTACGCAGCTGGGCATAAATATCCTGTTTTATGCATAACACTTATGAAGGCTGTGTTTTTAGCACCCGAAAATCCTCAGGAATCAGTTAAAGAATAAATAAAGAACTGGATTTGTAAGTGAATTTGATAATGTATCAGTAACGCTGTTTCAATCCTAATCTCTATGGTTGAGTAGATATTCAGACATTTGCTGCAACAGAACACAAAACATGATTTGTATTGGTATTGGCAGATCTCAACTATTCAGTGATCAGTGTTGGCGGAAAAATGCCTGATCCCATTATAGTCTGACAGCCATGTTCATGCACTGGTAGCTCTGCTGCAGGATTCACGAAATAAACTCCAGGACATTGATCCCAGCACCTCCTCCTCAATCAACCTCATTAACAGGGTCCTGCTGAAACAGAGCTGCATTGTTTATGTGCTTTAACTCTGATTACTGATTTTGCATTTGTGTTGAAATACACAGGAAACATTTCAAAGAGCAAACAGAAGGTTCAGTCAACTGAAGCCCCCGAGCTGCTTCATATGGATTCATGAACACAGAGGGCTCTAGATACTGCACGGTCTTATGGCACTCTGCCCGATGTGTGCTTGCTTTAGCTTTGGATCATACAGGACCTGGATTTGTCAGGATGATATATCAGTAAGTCAGCATGTGGCAGAGAAATACTGTAGGTTTGCTGTATTTTTAGCTTGGAGATGGCTGAAAGCTGGTGGCTGAGGGCATTTTTCATGTCAGTCAAAATGACCAGACTGTGCAGCACAAAGAAAATCAACAAATGAGCAGGTTGGTGAGAGCTAGAAACAACTGCTTCATTATCAGTGAGGAAACTAAATGGATATCTGTGAAATGCTCTGTTTTCTTATTGGAATAATTGTGGGGAGGAAACATCTTTTCCCCACAAAGCTTAGACACCATGGTGGTAAATGAGCAGCAGTAAGCGTCCCCAGTGTGAGGCCAGGATAACACATCTGGAGCGGAGGGGATAAAAACTCGCCTCCACATACAAGTTCATTAGAATTCTATTATCCAACGTGCATAATAAAAAGTTCCTGTCAGCTCCTCCCAGTGCACACTCTGACAGATGCAGAGGCAGAGATGTGTGGCAAGGCGAGCTCCTTTATCAAAGATTCTGTAAATAGTGACTCAACAGGCTCGACCGGCTTTCACAACATAATTGAAAAACAGCTGCTCAGTGAGACATGCAGCTCAAAGAAAGACACCAATGCAGGGCTTGTAGAGAAGGCCACTGTGATAAAATACAGCAGGAACTGATGTAACAGCTTATTTTTGAGCTCAGATTTGTCTCTTCTGTTTAGTTCATTTTTCAGTCTTTGTTTGTGTGTGACAAAATCTGGCATTTAGATTCAATTTGACGGGCTGAGCTGCAGCTGATAGTTTTTACACTACATTGTGCAGGCAGAAAAGGAAGGCTTTCCACGGCTTTAAATTCTGGGAAAATTGGCAGTCTAGTTCAGCCTTTCTCAGCCTTTTCTCTGCTGAGGCATCGCTTAAGACAGGGGTGTCCAAACTATGGCCCGAGGGCCAAATGCAGCCCGCTGCCCATTTTGAATTGGCCCCTAAAACAGTTGAATGAATGAAGACATTTTTCCTTTTTTTGATTCATACTTTTGATATTTATATATGACAACAATACACACAGGTCCATACCTTGACAAATACAAACAAACCCTCCTTTTGTCCTCAAATATTACTAACACATTTTACCCTCATCCAGATCTTTAATGAACCATATTGATCAATGTTGATGACCCCCCTTTCCTCTCATAAACATACTTATTTACTTATTTTTTCTCCTTTTTTTGTAACATATTTGTAGTTCGTCACTATAAAGTCTCACTCACTCCTCCTCTTTTGTTATCCCAAAACTTGAAATGTCTTCAGAGGCATGGTGGCTGGAAATATTGCCCTACCAGTCTCAGTGTTCCAAAGGCTTACTGTTGCTTCACCTTTTGATTTGTTAACTTCTTCCAAAATGAGCAACCAGTGTAAGCTTCAAAGTCAACTACATCCAGGTCCACTGTCCACATCGAAGTCAAAAACAATTTTTTGAATGATAAACACTGAATAGGGTCAAATTGACCCCAAGGGTAATAGGAGGGTTAACATGTACACAACATCACATAGAAGGGCGATCAGTGCATGCTCATACTTAAATAAATATTCAGTTCATTATGAAAAGGTTCAAAGATGGCTAATACAATGGTAGATCCGGTTTCAAAAACAAGACAGAATCAGAGACAACATTTCTCATACTGACCAGATTTAATAGTCAATCAAATCAGATTAAATCAACATTGGTGATGATGCTATGCGCCCCCACACGTGCTTCTAAATGGTTTCTGACCTAAAGTTAGTGTCATTTAATTGTTCTGTAATTCACTCCATACCTAGAATATTAAAAAAAATCAGATATCAATGTTTCTACAGAGAAACATTTTGGCTTGTGAATTTTCCAGTACACAAAGTCATTCTTTTAGCACCCAAACCAACCATCTTTCTCTCTTGTCTTGTTTTTAATTGCACAGCCCTGTGACCCAACAGACACACTGATGGACATGGAGCAATATTTACATTAATGATCATTGACATTAATTTACAGACTTCTGTCCACAATAATTTGACTGCAGGGCAGAGCCATAACATATCAATAAGATTTCCCACTTGTCCACATTTATGCCAACAAAGATTTCAAGCACTTGGGAATGAAGACATTTTGATTACAGCAGCATCAATCATTCACATTTTCTGCCATATGTACTTTGTCAAAAGGTCTCATTTACAAAGTATAATACGATGTTCATCTTCAAGCACCAACATTCTTGCAGTTTATCTTGTTTTGTGTCTGACAGTGAAGATAAGCCATCAGTGTCTCCCATCTCTGCTGCTCAGAAGGTCATTCTCGCCCTAAATAGGTGTGATTCCAGTAATAGCTCGGGTTACAAGGACCCTTTGACAGGTGATAACACAACCCAAACCCTTAAACTTCAATTTAAATACACTAAAAGTGTGGTGCAGCAAGTGGCTCAGTAGTCCTTTTATTCTTCTTTATGCAGCCCTCAAAATAAAAAGTTTGGACACCCCTGGCTTAAGATGTTAAGAAAAACCTCAAGTCACTCCAGTGAAATGTAACCAGCCCCCCAAAAATAAATAAATAAATAAATAAATAAATAAATAAATAAATAAAAGGTCAGTCTACATCCTCTTGACCTCCAACTTACACAAGAGGTTTTGATTAGACTTTTATTTTTCTTACAACATTTCTTAACTGTAAAAATGGGGGGAAATACTGGGAAACCTTAGCCTACAACAATGTATACTTAAAGGGATAGTTCAGGTTTTTTGAAGTGGGGTTGTGATAGGTTCATTGCATGAGCCTGAGCGTGTGCCACAGGGCCACACAATTCTCTCTCTGTTCAGAAAAACTCAGGACAGACCCCAATGCTCTACGTGGCTGTACATGGTGATAGAGTCTCCACTTAATTATAGAATTTGGGGAGAAAACAAGCCACAAAATCAGCGTAGGGTCATCACATGCTATTAACAGTTTGTTTACATCCACTTGATTTCCCACCACAGCCCTGCTTTGATTAAGCACAATTTTGAGGCACTTCAAAAACCTGAATTATCCCTAATAGAGCATATAAGACATGCATGGGCATCAAGAATGAAGACTTTAAGTCAGGGGTGTCCAAACTTTTTACATCGAGGGCTGCATAAAAAGGAATATGTGAAAAACTGAGCCACTTGCTGCACCTCACTTTTAGTTTATTTAAGTTAAAGTTTTAGGGTTATCGCCTGTAAAGGGGCCCTTGTAACCCTGGGCAATCACTGGATTTACACTTATTTAGGGTGAGAATGACCTTCTGAGCAGCAGAGATTGGAGACACTGACGGCTTATCTTCACTGTCAGACACAAAACAAGAGTAAACTGTAAGAAATGTTGGTGCTCGAAGAAGAATATTGCAGTTTGTGACAAAGTAAATATGGCAGAAAATGTGCATGATTGATGGTATTTGCTGCTGTAATCAAAATGTCTTTATTCATCAGCTGTTTCAGGGGTCAATTCAAAATGGGCAGTGGGCCACATTTGGCCCTCAGGCCATAGTTTGGACACCGCTACTGTAAGTGCACAGTATGTAAAATTTGACGTTTTTAAATTTTTGTACTACATTTACTGTTTTTGTTGTAAATTATGGCCTGGTCTACCCCCTCAAGTCAGAATGTCGCCCACCTACACTACTTTTAAATCTCTTAAAATCTATTTCTGTTTGATTGCTTTTAACTTTACTTAACAGTAAACAAAGTGGATTGGATTGGATTGGATATAAAGTACACTGTCTGGCCAAAAAAAAAGTCGCCATGTGGATTTTGCTAAGCCAATAGGTACGAGCCTCCTATTGGATAATTACTGCATGGGCAATTATCTTTCAGCTGGAAACAAGTTATATAACCCCAGCTGATGCAATGAGTAGCTTCTCATTTCTTAAACAACCATGTTGAAAGACACATCCTGTGGTCGTGGAAAAGATGTTAGTCTGTTTAAGGACAGTCAAATCATTGGCGTGCATCAAACAGAAAAAAACATCTAAGGAGATTGCAGAAACTACTAAACTTGGGTTAAGAACTGTCCAACGCATTATTAAAAACTAGAAGGATAGTGGGGAAGCATCGTCTTTGAGTAAGAAATGTGGTCAGAAAAAATCCTGACTGATCATGATCCATGATCACTTTAACGTTTGGCCAAATCAAATAGAAGAAAAACAACAGTAGAACTCTGGGGTATGTTTAATAGTGAAAGTAAGAGAAGTTCCACATGCACAATGCAAAGGGAACTCAAGGGACTGGGACTGAACAGCTGTGTAGCCTTAAGAAAACCACTAATCAGTAAGGCTAACCAGAAAGAAAGGCTTCAGTTTGCTAGGGAGCATAAAGATTGGACTCTGGAGGACTGGAAGAAGGTCATGTGGTCTGATGAGTCCAGATTTACCCTGTTCCAGAGTGATGGCAGCATCAGGGTAAGAAGAGAGGCAGGTGAAGTGATGCACCCATCATGCCTAGTGCCTACTGTACAAGCCTGTGGGGGCAGTGCTATGATTTGTGACAAATCTTGTGACATTGCAGAAGCTTATTGTAACAATGCCACAGCAAATGCAAATATTAGAGTGTGTGACCTTGTTTTTTGGTGGTGACTTTTTTTTTGGCCAGGCAGTGTATAAAGTGCTTCACAACTTTATTAGACCACCTGACCCCCAAATGATATTTTTATATGTTGGTACCATGTTAAACAGGAATGAGGACTTTCAAACTGAATTCACCTTTTAATCCACAATTTGAGTCGCTCAAAGAACTTCTCTGAGAAGTAAGAAATTCATCAAATATAACGTTCAACCACCAAGACTGATTTTTCTGGTCAAGAAAGTAAGTAATTAATTATCATTTGACATCTTAATCAAGAAATAATAATATGCTTTACTATTTTGTTTTTGAAAATTCATGGCTAAAATTATTGATAATTTAATTTTAGCATTAAAAATATAATTTCAGTCAAAGAGCTTCTTCATACTATTAACCGTTACAGAAACATAAAAAAAATTCAATAATTAATGCTGTTAATTAAGAGCAGTTGTAGCATAAACCTTTATTGGGTTGTGGCTTGTTAAGCACTATATATTTTTGCAGAGAGCTGACAAATCATCAAATATTTACTCAAGTTTTCAAAACAAAGAAATTTGTGATTTTAAGGATGACACAGTCTGGACAATGGTGACGTTCTCCTGACCCCGTAAATATAAACTTAAAAGATGAATGGAGATCCTCTGCCTCCTTCGTCCACCTGCAAGCGGAACGCTCCCCTGGAACGCTTTGCAAGCGAACTATGAAGCCATTTTAAAATGTTTTTCTGCCTCATTACGTTAAGTTCTGTTTAGTACACACACCTCACTGAGTGACATTTTACTGACTGGAGGCCTCAATTTGAAGAACAGTAACCAGTGAAGGCGAGTGGGGTGAAGGGTCACTACATTCTGAGTCATCTGCAGTTGTTTTGTTTACTTGAGACCCCCCTGCCAGCTGAATTTGACATGTTTAGACTTAAAAAAAAAAAACGAAAGTAAAGAGTGACAACAGGAAGGTGATCAAGGCTCAGATTTGATCTACTTATTTACAGTCTTTGGTATCAACATCTTTTGTTTTCTCAAGGTTAAGATCCCCCAGTTTATACACTAACTGTTTAATAAGCACCTTCATTTCCCGGTCAACTACCAGTTTGTAACTTATGAGTTTCCTATTTAGCATAAACTGATATTCATGCCCATGTCTTTTTTTTTAAGTGTTATTTTTACATTTGTCAGGGTTAGTTTAAAAATGAAACCAGGAAGAAACAAGACGGACCCAATCACAGATAAACAAAAATTCCTTTAATTTAAACTAAAAGGCTCAAAAAACCAAAGATAAATCCTTTACAAATGAATGCCAAAATACAAAACAAAATCTCTCACAAAAAGTTTCAAATCAAACAGGCTATCCACAAAGAAAGAAAACACAGGAAGAAACTCAAAGTACAAACCAAAGTCACAACAATGTTCAACAAAAAACAAATTACCAACAAGGGGAAACACTGAAAACACTGGAGACTTACTAGAACTCTGGGAATGTGGCATGGAGGACGGGGATGGAGTCTCCGCTCATGTCTGTCCACGTGGAGAATGCTGCGTTCCATTTACATCGGATCTGGGAAGAGGGGACTGTGAATGATGTGATGTCCGAGTTCCAGTTACAAAGTCGGAAAAACGTGCTGATCTACCAGACTATTGTTGGCCGTTTGTTGTATTGTAAGCAGAACTCCTCCGCTGGCATTAAATGGACAGCTGGGAAATGTAGTGACATAGGCTTGTCAATTTGCAAAGAAACTACAATTACCATGACGTAAATGCATGGGAATTGCCATTATAAACTTGAATGTTTTTTTGTGACGTGAATCTGGATCGCATCAGCGCCAAAATGTAATGACTTCTGCCTTGGACCAATCCACACCTCTGGTAAAATTTTCATGTAAATCCATCCAGTAGTTTTTGCATAATCTTGCTAACTCACAAACAGACAAACAAACAAACAGACAGACCCTGGCAAAAACACAACCTCCATAGCGGAGGTAGTTTCGCAGAACTAGCTGAACCATGCCAACATTATCGTCTAGACAGTGCACACCTGTGGAGTCAAGTCTTCAGTGCACTGTTTCCTTCTTTTGTTTGCTGGAAATAATTTGGTATCGATGTTTGGAGATTACATTTTCAGTCTTGTTGTTGATGTATGTGTTTGTGCTACACATGCAAGGAGGCTTAATAAATAAAATTGTTTGCTGCTTCAGTGTTATCATGTGAAAGCAGCTTGTCCAGCAGGCTGCTAATAAATTACAGATATCTCACACGTGACAGACAGAATGTGCTGCACAAGTCAATTAATACACCACTGAATCTGCTGATGATAACCCAGCATTTGGTTAATCTCCAGCTCACTGACTACAGACTGCAGGGTTTTACCTAAATAAGCATTTAGATAAATGAGTTATTTGGAGAGGAGTGAGGATGGGGCGTTTGTGAAAGGGTACCCACGCAAACCATGTCAAAACAACTTTTGTCACTGGAATCGTTCCCATCTTGACATTAGCTCCAGATTTGTAGCACACCAACGTGCTCCATACATTATAGAGTATCAGCCTCCTGCTGTGCCCTTTTCATAGCTTAGAGAGAGACAGCTCAGCAGCAGAGAGCTTCTGTATGTCCCCCAAACCTTCAAAGATACTCAGAATGGCTGCTTTTTGATGTTCAGAAATTCATTAATTCTTGGTGGCATAGATTTAACAAGGTGCTGGAAACATTCCTCTATATTGACATGATAATATTGTACAGTTGCTGCAGATTTGTCAGCTGCACATCAATGATGAGAGTCTCCTATCCAATCCAAAGGTGCTCTATTTGTTACTGTGGATGTCACCGGAGTTCAGTGAACTCATTGTCATGTTCAAGAAAGCAGTTTGAGATGATTTGAGCTATATGAGGGCAGAATTTACTGCTGAAAGTAGCTGTAAGAAGATGGGTGCACTGTGTTCATGAAGGGATGGATGTGGACAGCAACAATACTTCAATATGCCAAGGCATTTACCTGATGCTCACTGGTTCAGTGAGTTCCAAGAAAATACTCTGCACACCATTAAAGCACCACCAGCCTAAGTTGTTGAAAACAGATCACCTTTCTCCCTCATTCAGATGTCTTGACCATGCCTGCATGCCTAAATGCATTGAGTTGCTGTCATGTGAGTGGCTGATTCACAGTTTGTGTTTTGCTGTTACACCTAAAATCAATAGTTCCATGATGAAGTAACCCTCATATTATGACCCCTTGACCCTGACAACTTTCCCTTAGCACTTGGAATCATGTTGATATCATAAGTAATTAGACAATTATTGAGTACAAATGATGGCATGTCATCCAATTCCAGATCATGACCAAAATCAAATATGTTCTCCCTTGTACCATGACCAGCATTCCCTGAAAATTTCATGAAAATCTGTTGAGAACTTATTGATTTATTAGCACAAATGTGGAAAACTGCATCTGTGTAATGTTAATTCTTGAGTAGTAACAGCAGGCATCACTCCAGCTTAACTCTGATTTACAAGCACTCATGGAATCAACAATTCAATTTACTCACCACTAAACATTAAAAAAAAAAAAAAAAATTGCCAGGATAATAAAACAAGCTGGCAAATTGGACTCCCCCCAAACCCTTCCCCCAGAACTTTACCCCCAGGAAAGCCACCTCCACCACACAGGACCCCACCTTCCCCCTGTACCAATCCTTCCAGCTGCTAACACTAGGTTGCCTTTACATGGTCACTCTAGCTCTGAAAGCATATACAAATAAATGCATCCAGACACATAATCCATCCATCTATAAACCCAGATTTAATTATCAGCCATAGGTGTACATCTTGTGCAGATGCTTCATGTGTTTATTGGTAGTCTAAGGACTGAAACGTAGTTTAAGCTAACGGCTAACAACAGGGTTGAGCTGCTACGTCATACAGTGGCTTGATATGGATTGGTCTGTGAAGAGTGTGACTGACAGAACAATCGTCCAATCACCAGCTGCAGATGTTTTTGAAGGTTCAGCCCCTCAAACGGCTCTTTCCCAGATGGACTCGTGCAATATTTCCATGGCGAATATATGGAACTGTCTGTCTGCTGTTTCAGGGTAGTGTGTTCGTATTGTTGTTGTGTTTTTGTGGTATATCTTGGATGGTTTTCATCCATTTATCTTGGAGCCTGTCAAAGATACATTTCAGCTACATGTGACATACAATAAGGGTTTTTTTTTTGTCTAATTTAATCAACTGAAAGAAATGAACTTGAGCCCTTTTCTAGTCTTTCTGACCACTCAAAGGGCTTCTACACTGCAGGTATTATCCACCCATTCACCCTCACATTCACTCTCTGATGGTTCTGACTTTCTATGTAAATCATTCATCAGTATAAGTTAACACATTCACATCTGTTCAAACCCCTTTACATGCCACTGACGCAGCAGTGGGATACATTTTTTGCCTAAGGACACATCAGCATGTGACAGCTGGCCCTGAGGTCGGAACAAATGACCTTCCAAACCAAATAAAATGAGTTAATACATGACATGATTTTCTGAAGATACAGGGAGCATGTATTTTTGCTTCTTACCCACAACAAAGCACACTCAAAACAGCAGGCTGTCCCTAACCCTCCTGTAGTCTTCCTGTCTCTGGAAGCAGGACAAAAAGTTTAAAAACAGGGGCAAAAAGCAATGACAGAAATGAGAAAGAAAAGGAACTTGTGTGATCAAGCTTTGCCACTGTATCAATGCAATGAACAGACTGAAAGATTCAGGTCATCAGCAAAAGAGCAGGAGAGAATGTTGTGGTGAACCAAAGTCATAATGAAGGACTTCTTCATGGTCATACTGGTTCCAGGATATAAACGAGGGGCTGTCCACACAACTAGATGAATTCAGGCATGAGTTTTTAATTGTATAGGTGGTTCAGGTGCCCAAAGAAGTACGTTTTTGCAAATGGGTCCCAGAGTGGATGAATCTGAAAATGCTGGCCTTGTGTTTCGAACCTGTGTTGATAACGAATACAGATAGCTTCTGAATCGATGACATCACAGCCCCTTCTCCTGGTTAAACAGCATGTGCAAATCCTAACAACAGAAACAATGGCAAACTACATTGGCTTCAACAGAAAAATCTTCTGCTCCTCTATGACCACCAAAAGCAACATGAGGACACACAGAACAACACAGGCCAGTGTTTGTTGTCATTTCTCACGATGTATGCTTATGCTCCAGGTCTTCTTCTCTGGTTTTGGTGTACGTATGCAGCAGTGTTACAGCACCACCGAAAGGCCTGGCATTAGTACTACCGCATTTTCAGTGTTTATGTGTGGACGGACACATTTACTGAAATAATGTTGTCTTCACAGAGAACGTTTTCAACACAAAAAAGTTTTCATCTCCCTGTGGACAAGGCCTGTAGTTCCTGCTGATGCTTCCTAAAACCTACCGCAGACACAAGGAGAAGTGCGGGAAAAATGCAGACACAGTAATAATGAGATTTCTTTTTCCAGTTCATGCAAGCAAAGTTGACCAAGTCTTTCAGGGGGAAGTTTTAAATGGTTTGTGTGTGTGAGAGAAAAACCCTGAGACCAAACTTCTGCCTGTTGAAGAGGACCTTAGCAGGGCATGGAGGTGTTGTGTGAACTCTTCTTGAAACTTAAACTCATTAGAGTTTCTTGTTCCTGCTGGGTGCCCGGCATTGCTTTTCAAATGGCCAATTTTCACCATCTCTTACAAAGTACGACAGAGCTCGGGTCAGACTGGAGCTCATTAAACTTTAGCTTTTTCATCTCCACCCACACATCAAAAAAAGGACACACAGACCTCTGTGTGAGATGCAGTGAGGCAGACTGCTGTCTTCAGAAAGGAAAACAAAACTTGATAAACTGTTAAACCTCACACAAATGTCCATCCTACATAAAGACCAGTGCCTTTTTTCAGCCCAAAGAAAAGGCATGTTTTGGCAAATAATAGTAGGTCTCAATTAGAGCCCTCAAGCGTTAAATTTGCAGGCGTTTCAGTAAAAAGAAAATCTTTGTTAAAATTCAAATTCAATTCACCATCAAATGCTGAAAGTGAGCAGTGCGGACCAGTTCTTCCCTTCTCAGGGGAGTCTTCAGGTGTTTTGTGGACTTGAAGAAGGCCTATGACCATGTTCCTAAGGGGATCTTCTCGGGGGACTGTGGACATACCATGTATCTTGTCTATTCATAACTTAAGTTAACCCATGAAACTCTAAGCAATGATCTGCTGTTTTCACTGTGCCTGCATTATTTGGAATAATGCATGTAAAACATCAACCCTTTCAGACACAATCAGGTTAAAGACATCACTTTTTTCATACTATCAAATTTAGAAAGTGTAGGGGGGATTTTTTTAAGGTATCTTTATTTTGTTGAAACAAATGGATATTCAGTTAGGAGCATGAGTTGGTGTCAAACCTATTTATAGACCATTTTAATTAACATAAACTTGGTTTATCGTGATCACTTTTGTAATTATTTTTCATTTTATTTTTTGTCATTGCCTTTTTTAGCCCTTACTGGTATTACTGTCTTCCCATGATGCCTTGGAGTCTTTATAAAGTAATTTGGGTTTTAAGTGTTTGTATTTCTGATCCAAAGAAGAGTAGGTGCTTATTTGACATGTGAGTTATTTGTCCCTTGTATACTTTTGGTTACTCCTGATTGGATGCAACTTTCAGGGAAAACAAAAAAGGACGTATCTGATTGGTCAATAGAGTGACCAGAAGTTAGGACTGTCTCTACGGGTCAAAATGAAGGTCTAATGACATCCCTAGTAGTGGTGTGCGGTGTTGCAAGATTTGTAGTAAAGAAAGGGCCAGTATATTGAAAAGATGTAGATATTTTTAAATAATTAAGGTGGATGCATGATCAAATTGTAAAGGCTGGATGGATTTTCATGACCTTCAAGTTCTTTTGTAATTTTCCTTCGGATGATTAACTAATTAAAAACCATGCCTTCTGCTGTACAGACACAGTCAGTGTTTTGTCTCTCTCTCTTCATTTTCTTTCACGAACACACAGACGCTTAACAAAACATGCTGCTACTTATGGTGTGAAATCTTGTGTAAATCTTATTACTTTAGCGCAGCAGCAGAATTTCTCCAATTGTGCAGCACATACAAACACAAAAATGATTTGTTCAGTCCTTCTCACCAAAACCAAGACATTGGCTGAGAACATTATTCTTTTTCTTGGCCAATCAGGCTCCTTAAATTTCTCATGTTCAGGCCAACAGTGCCATTAGGGCGTCTTACCTTCAGACCTGATGAAAAGCAGGTTGTATTTATCTCCAAAGTCACCAAGTAAGTCCAGACATTAAAAATTAGAGATTTAGTCCTTCTCAGACTTGACAGCATGGTTTTATCCAACAGAATATCCTGCACTGCACCAGTATTTGCTGATGAAACGTTTCAAAAACAGTGCTTATGTTCTGCTGCAGGACTGTGTTTAACTTTAAAAACAAGAGGTGGACGAAGGGGTACAATGTGCCTACTCCATGCTGAAAAAGAAGCAGCAATTGGGAGCAGCAGCTCTACAGATGTTTCAATTTTCCCCAAATTTCAGCCAAATGCCAGCTGAGCTCTATCCAGTTACCAGCCAACCTCCAGCCACTGGGAGTCTAAACAAGGATTTTTTGTTGTTGTTTTTGTTCTCAATTTCCTTTTCTTTGCTAAGAAAATTTTAATTCATATATCCTATAAAATATGGGGGGTAAGGGTTACATGTTTTTCACGTAATTGCTGGGGATAGGTCGGGAACTTTCCTGTCATGGACCAGCCAAGACTCTGCCAAGAAAACTGGGGGAAGTTTAAGTGGCTCTATCTGTACACAGCCAGCTTCTCACAGCCTCTTTGATGAAATGACCTATTTTATCATTGGTATCGATATTAAAAATATTTGGATCAAACATAGTCGATGTTTCCAAATCAAGAAAATGTAGGTAAAAATATCCCTTATTACAAATTTATTACTGTGGATCCCTAAAATAAAAAAGACACAAAATGAGCTTTTAAACACACTTGTCCGTATAAAGACTTGTTGTAGATATTAGTTAGCAATGTATGTGTAAGGGGTGACTCATTGGTCGATGAAGGGTTAAAGTTCTCTCCAGTTCCTGGTCCAAAAGTTGGACACATTCCTGGTAGATGTTGACTTCTACCAGGGTTGCCCCTTGATACCAAATTAGTGTTGACATTTAATTTCTGTAAGCGTGGAGATGTTCAGCATGCTGTTCTGACCTGCACCATGGGAATAAAACAAAAGATAATTTCCCCAGTCTGTCTCCACAGTTCAGAACAGAATGGAAAATATATTAAAGCAGACAAAATCATTAAGTTAAAATTCATACAAACAATTTCTTTATTGGTTCTTCCTGTTTGCTAAAGACACATCTTATGACTGCCTTCCAAACCACATATTGTTGTGACATACTGTCTTATTTAATCACACTGAACAGTCAGGACCAGATGTATGTGTTGAATGTCTTTGTCACTGGTTGTAGTTATTAGACCTACAGCCTGATTTATGGCCTGGATTTTTTTCAAATGCAGGACTACTTTGGGAATCTTTTCTTGGCAGTGAAGCAGGCATAGGAGGAAGTATTGATGAGCCTGTCCTCACTCCTTTTGGCATCATTTTAACTGCAGCAGAAGGCCAAAGTTGTTTAATGACGTCAGCTGACAGAGAAAATGACAGCCAGCTGGCTCACAGTCCTCTCTTCCAACTTCAACTGCATTTCACTGTGTCAGCAAGTGTGTGAACTGTTTCCTCAGCACGAAGGGACCCAACTGTGAATCTCTGAGGATATCACAAGTTACAGTCTGAATAATGAAATTAGGCTGCAGTGGAACTGCAATCTTTTCCATTAAATCTACAGAAAGATTTTACAAACTAATTAGATTGGATTAGATAAGATAATATTTTATTGATCCCTTTGGAAAAACTTCCTCAGGGAAATTGGGATATATATGTATATTCATAGAGATAGATCCAAACACACACACACACACACATATATATATATGTATCTCTCTCTCTCTCTCTCTCTCTCTCTCTCTCTATTCAATATATATATATATATATATATATATATATATATATATATACATATAAATATATATATATATATATATATATATATATATATATATATATATATATATATATATATATACACACACACACACATACATGGCCTTTCTGTGCTCTGTCTTCCTGTTACTCTTCATTCCCCCTCAGTGAGGAGTTGTACAGTCTGATGGCCTGAGGGACAAAAGAGTTTTTCAGTCTCTTGGTCCTGAACTTGGGAAGAAGCAGTCTTTGGCTGAACAGGCTCCTCTGTTGCTGATGACAGTCTGCAGAGGGTGACTGGCATCGTCTAAAATGTCCAGCAGTTTGTCAAGTTTCCTCTTCACATCCACTGTCACCAGAGAGCTCAGCTTCATGCTGACCACAGAGCCGGCCCGCCTGATAAGTTTCTCTATCTAATGCCACTTCTTTCTCCATGATACAGAGAAAACATTTCAACAGCACTGCACCTGAGGAGAACTGAAGTCTGTCATAGTTACAAGAATCTGAAAGGTCATTTAATGTAGATGGACTTGGTACATGGTTCATAGACTATTGCTTGTATGGCACCAGTAATTCAGACTACTCTGAGTGCTTTTACAGCACAGGCCACACTTACCCATTCACATTCATTCACTCTCACATTCACTCACTGATGGCTGAATGTAACTCATCCATGACTGTCGGGGGGGAAGGGCAACTTCAGTGACCATGAGGATAATATTCTTGTTTCCATCAAGTGGTCTGGCTTGGCTCAGTACGGTTTGGTACGGTTTGGAGCAGTAAACTCTGATCTTGTTTGTGTTTGCACTGCCAGCTGTACCTTCACTTGAGGATGATGTAAGAAAGGAGGATAGGATCACTAAGCTGGCACACCAGATGGACCGTTCAATATACTGTACTTCACTACCCCATCTGGGAAGGAGCCCATAGGAGGTGTTTGGGGATGGCAGAATCTTTCAGAAGCATGTCTGGCAGGTGATTGGATGATCGTTCCACCAATCAACATTCATAATGAGTAAGCCATATAATGTAGTAGGTGTGAGTTACTGTGCTACAGAGTGTGATCCACTTCATATAACAAACTCTCATCTGAACATGTCAGAGGTGCAGTGAAAATATCCATACTATAGAGAAGTTTGTAGTGTTGATATTTGTTTTTCATCTATTAACCCTCGGCAGTCCTTATCTTTTCTACACTTATTTGGATCCTAAGCGTGTCAAATTTGACCCGAACAGGTTTGACTATATAAAAGCATGATAACACAACAAAATCACACAAGTTTGGGTTTTATCTGCTTCGCCAACTTCAGACCAATCTGTTGACACCAAGGTTGTACTTCTTGGTGGAATTTTTGGTAGTATTTATTATGATAATATGAAATATGACCTCATTTATGATCTTATGAAACACATAAATCATAAATTATGTCAAATACAGTTCAAGCTTTTTTTGAAATTATATGATGGATTATCAGAGACTGGGATATGTCAAAGTTCCATGTAATGTTTTTTTTAAATGCCACTTCATTTTTTTCGGTGGCAGAAAAAATAACACAATACTGCCACGGATGACCTTAGCGGGTCAAATTTGACCCGAACAGGTTTGACTATATAAAAGCATGATAACATAACAAAATCACACAAGTTTGGGTTTTATCTGCTTCACCAACTTCAGACCAGTCTATTGACACCAAATTTATACTTATTGGTGGAATTTTTGGTAGTATTTATTATGATAATTCGAAATATGACCTCATTTATGATCTTATGAAACACATAAATCATAAATTATGTCAAATACAGTTCAAGCTTTTTTTGAAATTATATGATGGATTATCAGAGACTGGGATATGTCAAAGTTCTATTTAATGTTTTTTTAAATGCCACTTCATTTTTTTCGGTGGCAGAAAAAATAACACAATACTGCCACGGATGACCTTAGTGGGTCAAATTTGACCCGAACAGGTTTGACTATATAAAAGCATGATAACATAACAAAATCACACAAGTTTGGGTTTTATCTGCTTCGCCAACTTCAGACCAATCTATTGACACCAAATTTATACCTATTGGTGGAATTTTTAGTCACATTTACACCATATCGATGAAGTATGACCTCATTTTTTTTTTTTTTTTTAAACAGAAGTTATGAATTATGTCAAATACAGATCAAGATCAAGCTAATAAATATGGGTTATTTTTGGAGTAGGCCTATTACAAAGAAGAATATGTCAAGTATTGGACATAATGGTACAGCCACAGAAAAATGCCTCTTCCTGTCTTTCACAAAGTCTGTGCAGCAATATATTGAACATAATTTGAAGCTGTATTTATAGATTCTGCTTGTTTATGTCCAGTAACCAATCAGAAAGAGGCAAATTTTCAAAATGTTTTTCATTTTCCAGTGACCCCCCAAGAGGGTCAAGAGTTGTGACATACGAACTCTTTTGATGACTCTGTGTGTGTGTGTGTGTGTGTGTGTGTGTGTGTGTTACTCTCAACAGGTGCTACTGCAGTATGGGAAGCCCTTTTACCATTTAAGTATTAGCGGTAACAGCAATTGTAGATATCAGTAATTGTTTTTTCACATGTTAGAATTCCAAGCCGACATATCCACAATGTAATTTTCACTAGTAACTATTAAAATTAATGATATCTACTATTTATTTTTCACTAGTGGAAATGGTTATTGTAGATATCTGCAACTTAATTACAACTAGTAAACGTGTGCCATTGACTTCCATTCAAACTGAATTACAGATATCTGTAATTCAATTTGTACATATTGTAATTCAAAGTCCACATATTGATAATGACATTTTGACATGTCGCAATTCTAATTCATGATATCTACAACCCAATTCTTACTAGTAAAAATGTTAATTCTTGATAACAACAATTTTATTCTTACTAGTGACAAAGTTCATCTATGATATCTATAATTGTACGAACATTACAGATATAATAAATTAATTCTAGATATCTAAAATGCAATTCTTACTAGTCAAAATTACACCATTGATATCTTGACCTGGAATTTTTACATGTAAGAATGTAATTACAGATATCTGAAATTGTATTTCAGAAATCTGTAATTGAATTACAGATACAGAAAATGAAATTTCCACACGTACAAATGTCATAAGGTAATGAGGCTACATAACCGAAATAAATATGGTAATTTCGCTACATATCCGAAATGACGCCATTGCACCGCCCACATATCCACGATGAGTATGTTAATTTACGCCTGCACAGGATTGGTTCATAGGGCAACTCCACTACCGTTACGCTTGTGTAAGCTGCGCGCTGAATCTGATGTACACAGTTGGGAGACAATGATTGAAAATGGAGCGAGACGGAAACACTGAGACCGCAGTTTCTGCATTTGACAGAATTTTTAATGTGGCGAATCGTGCCAGACAGGAGCTGTTGCAGAGTAACAATGGCATACTTGCTCCTACCAGACGCTTGTAATCGAGGCATCTATTGCGCGCAGTTCCCTTTGACTGCATACACCATGTTGATAAGCACGTTCGATTGCAAAACATTTTCTCTGAATTTTACTGATCACTTGCTCTGCCATATTATACGTCCTCCACTGCCATCTACGATTGTCACTGCCAATGGCAGGAGGATTTGTTGTATATTCATGAACTATGTAAAAGTAGACCAATGGCTGTATGGTACACTAATATGACGGCTCGTCCCTCCCACATATCCGAAACTGCAATTGTTGATATCTGAAATGAGAAATTACACTTCCACTAGTAACAATCCCTTTTCAACATGTGGAAATTCAATTGTAGATATCTGTAATAATTATTCTTACTAGTAAAAAAGTAATTAGTGATATCTGTAATTGAATTAAAGATATCTGCAAATCAGTACATTTTGACATGTACAAATATATTTGTAACTTGTAAAAATGTTTTTACAGATATCTTGAATTAATATTTCAACATGTCAAAATTAAATTTTGACACATTGAAATGTAATTTCCACTAGTGAAAACTAAATTACTACATGTCAGCCAGATTGTTTAAATGTTTAAAAGGCTTACCATAACTGCAGACTGTGTGTGTGTGTGTGGGGAGGGGGGTGGGGGTGGGGGGTTGGGGGTGGCTGTCTGAGTGTGTTCATTGTGCTTGGGATCACAATATTGGGACATACTGCTCCATTACATTGCTCAGTATCATCCTGGGTCAAATTTGACCCGAAGGGTCTAAAGTGCTATTAAAAAAAATTAAAAACCCATAATGCAATGCAAGAGAGTGACCATAAATTTTATTTATAACTAGTGTCATTTGGAACTGCGTCTCAAAATTTCAGCCAATTACATAAAAGATAACCCACTTTTTAAGATAAGCGAAAACTGTTTCGGGTCAGATATGACCCGAAGGCCATGCGAAGGTTAAAGAAATGTGGTCACAATTGGATAAAACTGCTACTGAAGCTGTTAGCATCTATGCTAATTCCTGTGTGTTCAGTCACTTCCTGCTGTCATCTCTCTCGTACCTCGTTGCTCTTTCTTCTCTAAAGGACTCTGGGTTGTGGTTGGGTCGCTCACAATAGCTGTAGACTGGAGCTTGGTAAGATGGATCTGCCAGAGTACAGACATTGAATCAGGCTGATCCAGCTGCTGTGCAAGGTTAGGGGGTCATGCCAGCTATGTAAATGTGGACATCACAGCTGAATGACAGTAAAGTGGTCGAAAAAAGAGCAACAATGAAGGACTTTAGCACTCCAGTACTCTGTGAAGCATTTTCTGTGTGGACATTAAGCAACAGCAGTGAGCAAATCACTTTGGATCTACTTTTTATTTGACCATGTCTGTTTTTTGCTGCTGTTGCATGAGAAATGATGATTTTTGTTGGCCAGTGAACAGACTGCAGTGTTTTCATCTCCACCTTTTAGGTTTACTTTGGTGTATGCAGCACCCTTTAAAATGGTGCCAAAAGTGGAAGGGGTCTGATGTTTTCTTTTCTTTTTATCAGACAGTGGAAACACATGTAATTGTGTTTCTGAACCAGACTGCGAGGTGGAAACGCAGCTTTACTTTTAATCGTTTTGCCAGAGGGCTGCAATGTGGCAACTGTCGAATTACAGTTATTACAAATCAACAAGAGGTACAAAGAAAATAAGACTTTAAATGAAGATTTATATATTTTGACTTGAATAAAAATAGTTACGGATGCAGCCCCTTCAAATTTCCCCTCCCAGCCAATTTCCAGCCAATGAGGGTCTAAATAAGGATTTGTTTTTGGTTTATTTCTGCTCTCAGTTTCTGTTCTTAGTAGAATTTTCCATGGTTATCAAAATGTCATTCATATATTTTGTAAAATTAAGCTGCTTTGGTAGCTGGGGAGATGCAAGGTGACTTGCGGCAATCAGTGTCGGAGCCTCTGGAGCCTTGGGGTGTCAGGTTTGCACCCTCAAACTGCATCCCTCGTTAACACAAATGAAGAAGGGTTGATGTTGCTACTGGTGCAGACGATTCACTAGGAATGATGAATGGCAAAGTGCTCCCAAACCTGACCTGACGGAAACAAGTTTTTACAAGTTATTATCTCTGCCAAGAAGGCTATGTTATTACATTTGGCTGTTTGTCTGTTAGAGAGAAAATTAAAAGAGGTGACATTTTCTGGGATTGTTGGTTGTGGCACAAGGGGGTAGTGATTAGATTTTAGTCGTGATCCGGACCCATATGTGAGTATGGGAATTTTTTTCAATGATTTGTCAGCTGTGTAAGATAGGGTAGTTTTCCCCATTTTTGACAATTACCTGCCAGACAGTGTTTGAAATGCCTTGTTGGAGGTTTTTGCTCTTGGAGCACTTATAGTTTAAAAATACATTTCCTGATATTTTGTAGTGTTTATGAAAGTTTAACAAAGTACTAACATAAATATATACATTTATATATATATATATATATATATATATATATATATATATATATATATATATATATATATATATATATATATATATATATATATATATATATATATATATATATATATATATATATATATATACATATATATATAATATGTGTCTCAGTGTTTAACATTTTCCTGGTCATATTTTTTCTTCTGTACATGTTATCCATCCATCCATCCATGGAGCATGTGGCCTGTCCAAGGATGCACAGTGACAGTCCAGAGTTTGCTCAAAGGCTTCATTGTTGGAGTAACTCCCCAACTTAGCCAGTGATGCCCTCATCTCTTTCCAGATGTCAGGGAGACAAGACACTTAAGATTCATACTTTAGAAGATTGTTACAATGTGGTCAATGACTCACTGCTGAGATCAGAGATCAAGAAGAAGATTTAATGTAATATGATTTATGTAACTTTTTGAAAAAAAACCCAAAACAGTTGTAATACTAATCATGCCTGATAATCGCAATATCAATATCACTCAAAATAAACATGTTTATTTTGTCTGTTATCACGCAGCCATATAGGTATCTGTCATTTTTTTGTATCACTCAAATGCACTGACAGTTTCCTGAAGCTAAAAGGAGGAAAAAGTCAAACAGACTGCCAACAAAAAAAGACAAATACATGTTCCACTGTGTGAGTCAAAGAAATGTGTCCTTCAGCGCTGTAAAGAGGGCGAGAGGGAGAACTCCAGATACCACTGACCTGTTGTCTCGTGCATAGAAGTACTCCGTCATGCAGAAGAAACAAGTGAGGCACACTACAGGGAAAATACTATTAAAAAATATGTCAGTTGGTTCTGTGACACTCAATATTTTATCTTTTGTTAAGTAAACCTTTGAGGGACCTTTTTTACTTGCTGTGGTAGTGGAGGATGCATATTTTAAGAAGACCATATTTGAAGCCATTATAAACACTGAAATTTTGCATCCATTTGCAATTTTATAACTGGAAGGGCAGAGATTTTTGAGTGATGCATCAACAGTCCTTCAGCTGCAGATCACTCAAATAGCTCCTGAGGGATTTATCTATGCGCACAGTGTATTCTACCATGTACTTGAGCTTTTTATGCAAATAATGAAGTCCCACAGGTTGCTGTTTTGATGTGATTATCATTTCAGCGTGATTAGATTTGATTACATTTGTTGCCCTGTGCATAAATAATGCGATTCTGCGTGCTGCATGAATAATGGAGAGCACATCCGAAGGTACAAAACACTCTGACTTCAGCAAAGACAGCTCTCTGCTGTTAACAGTATTAGCCATTGTTAGTCCCCAGCATGACTTTAAAAACAACACCGTAACACTTAAGTATTAGTCCACTGTGAGCTTTGTAAATGACCATGTACCTGCATGTACATCCTTATATTTAGGATTTCTCTGGACCAATTATTGTGAATTTGTTTTGTTAACTTTGCTGCAATTAAATCCCTCTGATTTCAGCAGGTAATAAATGTGCTGGTGATGTAAAGCTGGCTTGCAATTTAAAACAAGGTTAATGTTTGCAGCTCTGGCCTTTAATTATTCTTAATGCGGTGTGTTTACCAGCCAAGACATCAGCTTCAGGACTTCTCCCTTTCCTACCTCGATGAGTGCAAGTAGCTGCCTGACATGGCAGATCTCCACAACCTCTATCCTGACAAAAAAAAGACATATCACTGTGACATCCTACCACTGTGACCTTAGTAGTTAAAACTCTTTGGCTCAGGGATGGCAAGCCCAGTGAAGAGTAAGTATGTGGCAGAGCAGTTATAGAGCTGTTGTACCAACATATTACCACAGAGTAGACCCGTCTACCAATCAGAATATACCGGGCCCGAGTGGGGGAGGGGGGTCAAGTGGCAGAGACTCTAAGGGCCGTTTTACACAGTTGAAGCCTTTAACTCACATATCAGAGCTGGACAAATTAATTATGGCAAATGTGGTATTAAGACAGCGTTTTCAGATGTGGTTTTAATCAATCAATCAATCAATCAAACTTTATTTCTATAGCACTTTTCATACAGCATATATATAGCACCAGTGCTTTACATAAACAGAGAACTAATAGGAGACAGTCTGCAAATAAACTTGATTTAATAGAACCGTGTGTGTGTGAGGAACTGTGGAAACGCCAGTATGAGTCCAAAATGAGAAAACATTGGAGATAAAAGTGAAAAAAAAAAATAAACAGAATATAGGTAATAACAGAATTAAAATAAATAGATTGGGATATAACAAAACAACTGACAGCTAAGCTAACAAGCTAACTAGTGAGGCAGGATGACAACGGACAACGGTAGACTCTCAGCTGACCTCCTTAAACTCCGGCTCTCCTTTAAAGCTATCCTGACAGACTTCAGGGCAGAAATTTCCTCCCTCCTCCAGGAGCTGAGGCAAGAAATTAAGCCTATACAGTCATAGACGTCAACAAGCCTTCATGGGCTACACCACAAGATGGAGGAAATAAACAGACTTTGGCAAGAGTAAGTCCAGATGGTCAGCGACCTGGCACACAGCCTCACCGATGCTCAAGACCACATTCAGCAGCTGGAGTGCCTTGAGTAATCAAAAAGAAAAAAGCTTAAATGACTGAGAGAGAAATGTTTTGATCTTGAAAGCCAGGGTTCTCGCAAAACTCAAGGTTTGACAGGCTATGAAGGGCTCTAAGCTCCTGGCCCAGATGGGCTAACACTATAATAAATATTTTTGTACATAGGCTAAATTACTCTAAGAATGAGCTTTTCCCAATTAATAAGTCTGCACAGAGCCTCTCATATTCTCGCTTCCCATTCAAAATAATGACAAATTCTTCTAGATATTTGAGTGTGGTGGTGACAAGAAGTATGGCTGGTCTGTTTGCTGCAGACTTAAAGCTGCTACTTAAACGCACTACTCGTGATCTGGAAAGATGGTCCCATCTCCATATCTGCCTGGCAGGTAGAACCAATAAATATGAATGTCCTTCCAAAATGTTTGTTTTTATTTCAGACTATTCCAGCAGTAACATGGAAGTCTTTTTCACGACCCTTGACAAAATTATTTCTTATTTCATATTGAATAAGAAGAGACCTAAAATCAGGAAAGCTTATATACAATGGCCAAAACCAGGTGGAGGGATGGGACTACCTCATTTCAGTTTTATCATTGGTTGTGTAATATTTGTGCTCTCTCATTTTGGGTTCAGTTGGATAAGCAAGACGAGAATCCTTTCTGGGTATAATTTCTGTTGTTTGACATCTTTCACTATGTTATGAATAACCCCATTGTGACCCAATCTCTGAAAATATGGTCTGCTGAAAACAGCACGGTTGGCATAATGGTTCCCTGCTCGCTCCTGTCTATCCAAGCCACCTTCTCTCTCTGTCTGTTATGGATGATTTGTTTGACATTTGGAAAAACAATGGTATAATCAACATTAAGGCTCTATTCATAAATAAAATATTTCTCACCTTTTTACGGAAGAAATTAAATTTACCTCAATCAAACCTTTTAAAATTCCTCTAGATCTGTAGAAATGTAAAAATGAACACACCCTCTTATTCCAATCTGTCTGAGGAGACCCTGTGGGAAACCCTGTTTCCCTTTAAACCCTCAATGAGGGGAGCTGTTTTCTTCATTGATAATCTCTTGTCCAATCAACAAAGCCTATCACTAGAATTTATAAAGTCTGCATGGGAGGGTGATTTGGGGGTGACCTTGACAGCAGAGCAATGGAAAAGAGCCCAAGAGAGGGTGCACACAGCCTCAATCTGTGACATGGCCTCTTCCAGTTTAAGATATTGCATTGCCTTCACTTTTCCAAAGTTAGACCCTTGAGAATGTTCCAAGAAGTGGAACAGACGTGGGCTCTCACCAGGCTCTCTGGCACACTCATTCTGGCTCTGTCCTAATTTACACACCTATTGGACCTCGATTTTCACCACATTATCAGAAGTGTTCAAAATGGTGGTTCAGCCAGATCCCATGATAGCCATTTTTGGCCTAGTGGGAGAGAACAATAAAAATCTTTCTGGATCCAACCTGAAAATTACAAAATTCGTCACTCTGTTGGCGCAAAAACTGATTCTTTAATTGGAGAAACCCTCAGACACCGAGCTGGAGTCAGAAGCTGAGGGAAATTAAACAGCTCCTGAAACTTAAAAAGTTGAATTTCACAGTATGTGGCTCCTCAGATAACTTTGAGAATATCTGGAAACCTTTCATATTAGAATTAGGATTTAATCCCCTCTTTTCTCAAAGGCACACTAGATATAATGGACCTCTGCAACTTTATATCCTGTATCCATAGTCTCATAGCCCATCATAATGTGCTTATCTTTTTCTTTTTAATTAATTTTTTCCAACTGTGAATTATCTTTTAAGAGTTACTCACAACAAAAATCTCGCAGTGTTGCCAGATTTTGCGACTGAAATAAGCATCAGGTCGATAAAACAAGCCCACAAGCGACCTCCTACCTAACTCTGGTATGGCAAAACAGTCTGTCATACCTTGGTTTTTGCAACCCAGTTTTATGTTGATCCACTGTTATGGAGAAAATAGTAATAGCTATATAAGAAATAAACTTAATTCTGGCTATAGGGATTTCTTTTCGGTGGAAATGTCATTTTTGCCCCTCTTTTTACAATAATATTTACATTTGTGTTTACAGTGTAATACAATAATTGGTATAACTTCTGAATTGAGTTTATATTGATGGTAGAGTGTGTGTCAGATCCCTCCTGGGTTTGGGGGCACAACAAGACCAAATGAGCAACTGCACTATTGGAACAAGCCCAAAAAACACAACCAACAACTGCCAATATTTGCAAGCAACTTTAAAAAAAAAAGCCAGAGGTCGCTTATAATGAGAGGACCTGGCAACTCTGGCATCTAGTTTCCTTGTTTGACTGTGTGCTGCTCTGCTGCTGTCAGTGTCTGGCTGACCAAGGCAGGTCTGACAACAACAGCTGCTAGACATCAGTGCAAAATAACGCGCCACATTTCACTGTTTTTTAATGGTAACAGAGTTGTAATGTTTGAAATAGTGATTAATTAGATTACCTGTTTGTGGGAAAAAATAACGGCGTAAGTAACGTCGTTACTTTTAACGTTGTTATTCCCAACACTGTAAAAGAGTATGGCTTTGACCTGCTCCTTTGCAAAGCATCTTGAGAGAAGTTTTGTTATGATGTGGAGCTATACAAACAAAGATTGGTTGATTGATTGATTAATTGACTGAGTTGAGCCATGCTCATAAAACATCACACTGTTTACAAACATGACATGGTCTTTTAATTAAAAAAAAAAAAGTCATTTAACTATAATGGTGCCAAGTTCAACCACTTATCTGACCAACAGTGTGTATTTGGATAAGATTTATGAGCCTGTCTGTCTTCACTACAAAGTAGTCCTTCTGTTGAGGGTGTTCGTGTGATAATATATCAACTCCTTTAAGCTTCATTGGCTTTGCGTTCCACCATCGAGGAACAATAAATCTTGTCCAAATGAAACACTGGATCAAGGGATTCAATATTTTATCAGATGGTTATTGCCTGTCAGATCCCTCTCTTGATGCTGTGATCAAGGCAGCATGGCCCTTTGTTTTCTGTTCGCCAGCAGACCCCCATCAGTTATCAACCTCCTGAGGCTGTCACACACCTCACGGAGAGGAGATGGAGAGGGCCTGAGGAGAACACAGAGCCACAGACACGAGGACGGACAGATCACAGCACCTGGAGGCTCCAGGCAGTCTTTTTACAGCAGGTAGTAAGTTCACATTTACAGTCACACACTCACAGAAATGACTTCTTGAAACAGCAAGTTGTTGTGAATGAGTGGGATTATTGTTGAGCAGTTAGGTACTCAATGGAGCACTGATAATATTATCTGAGCTCACATTCATCTTCACGTCTCAGCTGCCACACACCACGTGCAGCATGTGTTCTCACATCACTGAGCCGTATCAGATCAAACCATCTCTATGTAAACACACAAACAGCGCACAGGTGGCATGTATCTGAACATAAAGCTGAAGACGAAATGTTGCCAAAATGATGATTTTTCAGGGACACAAAAGCTCCTCCAGGCTTTTCTGTCTTATTAACAAGACACTCTTGGTTTATCGCCCATGGATCTGCGACTAATAAAAAGTACCTTACCATTTCCATTGAAGCTTAAAGTCCTTCTACTGCACTCTAGAAATACAACATTTGTTTGTCAGAGACCTTTTCTTGCCAAACTTTGATCTTGACAATTAATTTAGATGATAGTTTTAGAGGAAATTAATGTCAGTGACCCTGTAAAATAAGGGGTGTCACATTGATGGAACTAATAAAAAGAGACACAACCAAAGACCAGACAGGATGAGATGTTTTTCGTCCACATGCAGTGATCTTAGAGCATATTAAGGCCTCTCAGACATCTTTGCTAAAACCTTTTTGTTTTGTGTTTCATCAAAATGTGGTACTCTCTGTCTTCACCACAAATTAACATACAGTAGCAATGTTTTCAGACACACACGGGTGTTAGTATCATTAATATCAGTCCACCTGTGACCCACTTGCTGACCTTTACGCTTTTAACTATGTCTTGCGGCTCAGCAGGAAGTAACTTTGGATGATTAATGATTAATGTTACAAACCCAAGCTTCAATGAAGTTTGGACGTGGTGCAAAACATAACAGTATACATTCACCCATCCATTATGTACTCCGCTTGTGTGAGAAGCCAGCTGCATTTCTGGCTGTTGTTGATATTTGGCGGGCTGTATTAAGTGACAGCGGTTTTCTGAAGTGTTCCCTTGCCCACATGGTAATAATATTTTTAAGCAATGCGGCCTGAGGGACTGAAGGTCACTGGCATTCAGTATTGGTTTTCTGTTTTGCTACTTACATACAGAGATTTCTGGATTCTTTTGTAGATGATGAATGCATGGCATGCAATGGCTTGTTCTTAAACTGTTGGACAATTTGCTCACGCAGTTGTTAAGGGGGAGAACCTCGCCCCGTCGTTGCTGGATTGGGTACAAAAAGGTTGCTCCTTTCATACCCAATCATGACACTTGCCTGTTTCCATTCAACCTGTTTACCTGTTGAATGCTCCAACCATGTAAGCATTCCTCAACTTATATAGTCTTTTTACCCTGTCCCAGCTTTTTTGGAGCATGTTGCAGGAATAAAATTTAAAATTAGTGCATATTTGAACAAGAACCAAAACAATAAAGTTATCAGTTTGAACATTAAATATCTTGCCTTAGTAGTGTATTCAATGAAAGGTTGAAAATGATTGTAAATCATTGTATTCTGTTTTTATTTATGTTTTACACAATGATCCAACTTCATTGGAATTTGAGTTGTATTTATTGAAGAAACATGTTTGCTGTCAGGGCAGGGGTGAAATAGACAAGCAACAGTATCTGCTGTGCCCTCCACCCCCTGACCCTCGTCCACATACGCCTCCTACCGAGCCCACTCCACTGTGATTGGTCACACTCCCGAGGACAAGACTTAGAGCATATAACTGGGCATGGCCATGTAGGAGAGTCCGGCATGTATTAACGTCACTGGGACTACACTGTTTAAAAATGATTATAAAACACAGCGTGCAGAGCAGGGCTCACTCCCAAATGCATGAACCTCATTATCTGACACTTTGGCATGGTTTAACAGGAGTATCCAACATTGTAACAACATTTATAGGTCAGAAAAGAAGAAGAGCATAACAGTTCTCCCTTAAATGATGCAATTCTGTTACAGGTATATCAGGTATATTGATATTTATAAATATCTTAATTGATCAAACACATTTTGACCATGATGACAGCAGTGTTAATTTTGTCGACTAATTATTTTTGTCATAGTTTTTGTCAGAAACCTTCATTCCCCTGATGAAAACGAAATGTTAACTAATAAAATCAAGTGCACATGGACAAAAACTTCAACAGATGAACTTACATTTTATCAACAGATAAACATGTGACTAAAACGTTTGACAGAGACTTAATCCAATCAGACCTAATTCTGTCATGTAGAAAGTAGGGACAAGTTAGAAATATATCCAATCACAGATACTTTGGTTGTGCGGAAAGGTTGGATGAGTTAAGAGGAACGTCCAATCACAGCTACTTTAGCTTCCTGGTGGCGGGATAAGTTGTGGAGCGATCCAATCAGAGCTACTCTCTTTAGATGGAAGGGCAGTTGGATTTTCCCCCATGAAGGGGAGTAAATTTAAGGAGAGAAAACATATGGACGCATTTCACATTTCATGCTGTGGAGAAGAAGTCGCAGTGTCAACCATGTGGCGTGATTATGACCAGGAAAAACACAAACTTGAAGCAGCATCTCCAGGTGAGTCATCCTGACATCTATGCAACTATGAACGCTTCATATTTTAGAAAGAAATCTAAATTTACAGTAGATTTTGTCAACTAAAATGTTGTGAGATTATGTCAACTAAAACTAGAGTAAAATAAAAACAATTAAGATTACCAAATTATAAAGGCATTTTAGGCAAAAGACGATAACTAAAACAAAATTAAAAAGAGCTGTCAAAATTAACAGTGGATGACAGTGAATAATGCAGCACGGTGGAACAGTGGTTTGTGCAGAGGCCTTATTTTCCAGACAGAAGCCTCTTAGTTGACACACCAGATGGACTGTTTCACATCTTCATGGGATGTATTGCAAGTCCATGTGGGCATCATCTCAGTAGCCATGTTTACATGTGCACTTTTTCTTTAATCTGATTGAAATCATTCAGATGAGAATATTCAGATTCACTGTTTACATGAACACATTCTGATCATGGTGTGTGTCCATGCATCCAACATGTAATCAGACTAAAAGCATCTGGGCATGCTCAGAAGGTCTAAACTCAGAGATAGCGGAAGAAGTGTCTGTTCTTTACCCTTAAACAAATGAATTCGAAATGTGTCCAAGTTCTGATAATTACTCTGTTAGGATCTCAGTTTGTCTTTATATGAAAACACTACAGTCAACGGTACGACTCTGTTATAAACAACAGACTCTGGACTGTGACTCTGGACGTCTTTATTTTCTTTTCTGACATGAATGCAATCATTTTCTGCTGCATTTTCCTCCTGCTCTCCTTAGAGAAACTTAATGCTGGGGTAAAAAGACAAAAGGCAGAGAAAAGGCTCAATAGCTGTTGTCTGTAGTGGGATCAGTCTGGGACTAATTGTAGAGTGCAGTTAAGTAAAGAAGAGAGGAGAGAATGAACCAAGAAGACTCATTCAGAATGAGTGTTTACATGGACGTCATGGGGAATTACACTGTTTTTGTGGCTTGTTTTCTCCCACATTTCTTTAAATTACGCAGATGTCATCATGTACAGCAGTGTATAGCATCAGCATCTGTTCTGAGTTTTTCTGATCAGAGAAAGAACTGAGCTGTGACACTGGGACACACGTTCAGGCTCATGCCATGTAGCTCACACACCCCCACTTCAAAAAACACAGAATTATTCCTTTAATGAGGTGGCCAGTGAGTGTATCCGATACTAGGTTTTCAAGGATTGGTAAATTTATTTCATTTGAATCTACCTTACTGAAGACATGTTTGCTGCGTTTTTATGACTACAGCGAAGGCCACAAGCTGAAACTCTGGTCAAATAAAATCGTTCTCTTAACTCCAGAGTGCTGCTTGAGATTTTCTGATTTCCTCCACAGCTGATGCCTCACAGGGAGAGCATTCCCGGTTCAGGGACAGGGCCTTTCTGTGTGGAGTTTGCATGTTCTTTCTCTGTATGCGTGGGTTTTCTCCTGGTCTGGTTCCTCCTTACAGTCAAGACATGCTCATTAGGCTGATTGGTGACTCTGAATTGCCCGTCGGTGTGAGTGTGACTGCTTGTTTGTGTCCCATGTAATGACAGCAGGGATCGACTCCAGGTCCCGGGTGACCCTCAGCGAGGTAAGTGGTGCAAATAATGGATGGACTGCTTGATAACAGTGAGTACACACTGTGTACTTTTGTGTGTTTAGTGATGAAGGAGGAGCAGAAAGGGGACACCATGTGAACATCTTTCTTTCTTTATCTATTTATTTATCACAAACTTAAAAAAACAAAAAAACAGAGTCAAAACAAACAACTGTGCATGTCCATCAAATATGATATATTGGCGAAAGTATTCACTCACTCATCTAAATCATTGAATTCAGGTGTTCCAGTCACTTCCGTGGCTGCAGGTGTATAAAATCGAGCACCCTGACATTCAGACTGCTTCTCCAAACAATTGTGAAAGAATGGGTCGCTCTCAGGAGCTCAGGGACTTCCAGCATGGTACTGTGACAGGAGGCCACCTGAACAATAAGTCCAGTCGTAAAGTTTCCCCACTACTAAATATTCCACAGTCAACTGTTAGTGGTGTTATAACAAAGTGCACAAAGTCCTGACCTTTACCTGATAGGTCACCTTTGGGAGCCAGAGACTGTGAGCCAGGTCTTCTCGTCCAACATCAGTCTCTGACCTCACAAATGCACTTCTGGAAGAATGGTCAAAAATTCCCATGAACACCTAAACCTCATGGAAAGCCTTCCCAGAAGAGCTGAAGCTGTTATAGCTGCAAAGAGTGGGCCAACATCATATTAAGCCCTATGGATTAAGCATGGGATGTCACTCAAGGTCAAATGTGTGTGAAGGCAGGAAGGCGGTGATATGTGAGTGCACATGTGAGTACATACATATGTATTTCAACACCACAACCAGTTTGCGAAGGGACAGAATGAAGCAAAGGGCTTATCTAGCCCTTACAAATCAGATCCAATACTGAATTGAAATCATAATTCATTACCAGCTGTCGTTTTTCATGGAAACAATTTGATTACATGAGTAATAGTCTCATTTTACAAGCTACAATAAATCTTCATAGAAAAATAAAACTCTTCAAGCACACCCCCATTCTTCATATAAATCTCAGGAGGAACAGAACATATATATATATATATATATATATATATATATATATATATATATATATATATATGTATATATATATATATACATATATATATATATATATACATATATGAAGCTTTTTATTTATTCCTGTCTTGCGATTTCTTGGTTTTATTGCTTTGCCATTTTCTTTGCTGTCAACCTGAGTTTTCGTCTTTGTTATTTTTTATTAGCTATTCTGTTCGGTCTTAGTCTGTTAATCCTCTTGACATCCAACCTACTAGCATTACATTTACTGTGGAATTCTATTTAATGATGGACCCCTGCTTAGCATTTATTTGTTAAGTAGTTGTAAGACAAATACAGTGACGAAAATGACTTTCAGGTAAAACAATCATTCTGTATGAAGTAATGGTGTTCACATTAAGGCTCAATCGTCACACACATGTGCATGTAAGCCAGAGAGGGAAAGACCGGAGGAAGAACAACAGAGTGACTAAAAATGAGACGTCCTGATAGCTTGAGCCTGATTATCTTGTAACTTGGCTTTCCCACTGATCCAGTTCTCACGTGTGTTGTTTTCCCATTTCCTTCACCTTCTTTGTTTGAAGAGGCTGGTATGTCAAATTGCGTCCTACATTAATCCAACAATTTCTCCTAAAATTTCACAGGTCTTCACCTCTCTTGATCTGTTTACTTACCAGCTTCTCTCTGTTTGGTGCTTAAGATTCTGCTGTGACAAATTCTCATGTCATTGAATAGCACAGTTAACATGGGAGAAGACTAAAGACTGACACTGAAGAGGATTAAAGCCTCAGAATCCTGAGATTATAGTCAGAAATCTTTTCTCAAACAGTTAAATCCTCATTTATTTATTTTTTTTACAGAGACCGTCATCCTCTTAGTCTATAAAAGTAAATATATTTGATTTTCTTACAAGGTCATTACGTAAACTGCAAAAACATGGATCATAAGCCCACTTATGAATGCAGACGCTTCAACTTTCCCCTTCCAGCCAAATACCAGCCAAGATCCAACCGATGGGAGTGCCCAAAGTCCACCATAAACATGCCCATTTGATGGTGCTTCCCTCACAAGAACACATCCAATGGAATTTTTCTTTATTGGAGTAGCATTTGGTTAAACCAGTCACTACTTTTTTGTCAGGTCATTGCGGGGATCTCATTACAGTCATGACAGTGGGCAGGTCCCAGCATGTTTCAGTCACAGACCAGTCAAGACTCAGTCATGGGAAGTGGGGAAAATTTAGCTCCATCTGTAACACTTAAGCTGCGTTTCAGCCAAGCAGTCTGTTTCTGTTTGGCTCGGTATGGTACGTACTTACAGGTATTTCAAAAGTCACATGAGGAAAAAGGTACCCAAATAAGCAACCTGCGCCATCCCACTCTATGGGACCTCTCTGAAGGGGTCCAAACTGACCCTAAAGGGTGGAGCTTAAAGTGCTGCAGTCAGTTAAATGGTCACAAAAATCGTCAATTCCCATTCAACAGCAGCAAAAACTAAGGATGGGAGTATCTGTATGGAGTATCAAAGTATCAATACTTTCATTAGTACTCTTTTAGTATTGATTACTCCCCCAAAATATCAATACTGAATTATCACTCTAACAAAATGTAGATCTGTGAAGTTTTACGGACTGTTTTTAGTCTTTCTCTTTCTTCATGACAAGGCAGAGCCACTTTCTGTGTCATGTGACTGTGGGGACCAATCAAACAGCACCCCCAAGGCTACAGGAAACACAGTTTTGTTGCAAAATTATGTAGGAATGACAGAAAGAAAACACAATCTTGTGAAATTGCTACTCAACCCAATTTTTTTTAAAGAAATCTTTATAAATAACCTAACATACAAGAGGCAGCATGGTGGTGCAGCAATTTGCATGTTCTTCCCATGAATATGTGGAGGCACTCCGGCTTCCTCCTATAGACCAATAACATGCTCATTAGGTTAACTGATGACTCTATGTGGCCCTGCAATTGGCTGGTGACCAGTTCTGGCGACTCTTGCCCACTCTGTCAGCTGGGATAGGCCCCCTCGACCCTGGAAGGGGTAAACTATATATAAATATTGGATGGATAGGATTAATTATGTTTAGTTTAAAATATTTATGAATCAAAGCAATGTCAGCCTCTGTTTGTTTAGTTCTGTACTTTGTTTTTTATTTACAAAATAAAAAGGAATATCTATTTAATATCTAAGTCAACAAAAAAAAACTCTTACATGGTGAAAATATTTACTAAATGTTATTCTTTTGGAGTAAGACTAAACTCACTTTAAGATCTGAGTTGATTGGTGTGGTATAGATTACAGTAAAAAGCATCATTTATCTCATCGATTTAAAAAAGTTGAGTATCATCTATCACCAGTGAAAATGGATGGATATAAACCTTGCCATGTTCAATTAAGCCGTAGGTCTGGAGTGATTACTCCACTGCTGTTTCTGTAAAGACTGTGAATAAAGCATCACGGAGTACTGGAGCACCTGAAGTCCTCCATTGTTGCTCTTTGTTCACCGTGGCACTCTACTGCTGATTGCTTCACTGTGGCATACGGTTGTGACGTCACACATTATGAAACCAGTGCGACCGTCTCAACGAACCAGACCTCTCAGTGGAAACCAGGCATAAATGAACATAATAACAGATCACAGCAAAGCACCAAGGATATTACTCTGACTTTGGAAGCTTGTCTGTGGATTTACATTTTCATAATAAAACTGTTTGGTGTTTGTCCAGCGTTATTTACAACCAACTTTAAGTTAAGATTTACTTTGAGAGAACCAGGTCGACTGAGAGGAGTCTTGCTTCATCAAGTCTCATCTTGCTGGTAATCTTAACACGTATTGGAAGATTTCTACATGAAGACCAGAAGAAAATAAATCATTATTTACATAAACTGTTTCTTTGAACAGCCAAAGAAATGTGGCCCAGCATGATGTTGTCCTATGTAATATGTCTCCTGCTGTGTTCAAACTGTTCTCCGTGTTCAACCAAAGGTTTTCAACACTGAATTGTGCATTGAGGTCTTTCTTAAAATCGATGATTCTGTCATTATAAATAAGAATTTTTCTGTAAAAATGAACACCTGTAGAGCTGCGGTACAGCCTGTGTTTATAATGTCGATGGGAAATTGTTCATAAGGGCTTAAAAAAAAGAATTAAAACAGGAACACTTTGTAAATTCACACATTTGCAGGAAAACAACTGAATAATGAGAAAAAAAACCTCACCTCATGTTTGTTTTTTGTAATTGTTTTATTATGAAATGTATGTTGGCTATTCCACCACAGTGTCTTGGTATTAATATTTGACTTAAGGTTAGTCTTTCAATGTACTATAAATAGCCACAAAAATAAAAAAGTCAACTTTAACTGCATCATTTTTCGATCCCAGAGTTTCTTTTAACACCAAACACTTTCTTTTCTGCATTCTCATCAGTTGTATGCAAATTTTTTATCATTTAAATGAGCCAGTCCTCTGTTCTCTGTTTTTGTTTTGAATATCTTTTGGTTTTATTGAAGCACATTTTGCTTGAATAAATAACCAATTTATTTTTGTCCTAAAAGAAAACATGTAGTCTTTTGTTTGAGAGGCAGTGGATTTGTTTTTAAGTTAAAGCACTTGTGAACAACTGAGTCTCAGAGATGCTCCTTTCATACCAAATCATGACAAGCACCTCCTTCAAGTTAACATGTTCACCTGTGTAATGATGCAAAGTTTTTGGAAGCGTCCCTCAAATTTCCCAGTCTTTTTTTTGCCCCTGTCCCAGCTTTTATTGGTATGTTTTAGGTGCATCAAAATCAGAACAAGTGAATATTTGCAAAAAACAATGACATTTATTAGTTTGAACATTAAATATATTGTCTTTGTAGTGCATTCAGTTGAATTAAGCTGTAGGTCAAAAACGATTTGCTCATTATTTATCATGTATTCCACGACGTCCCAACTTCATTGGAATGAGGTCTGTAATTTAAACTGTTCTCATTATTCTGTTCACGTCACTCCGCTAAAGAAGGGAGGTCTTAACCTTGTGGGCATGATTGTCTTCCTCAGGTGTTGGGGTCACTGTTTACTGAACGGGTCACATTTAAAAAACAGTACTTTGTAAAGGGGCTTATGAGCATTACTAACAGGACCCTTTGTTTTTTCTTCACCTTTGTTCCAGCTGGACGGACCCATCGGCTGGTCACAGTAAAGTAGTACCAAAAAAAAAGGCCTGCCAGCAGAAAAAACAAAGCATTAAAAATGTGATCAGTGCAATAAGCAGTGACTCTGATGCTGCTTTTTTGTTTGTTTTCACCTAAAATTTGGTTATAAAGAAAAAATCTTGAGCCCACTGACAGCAATGTGCAGCTTCTGAGCTGGATCTCTCCCTACAGGGCCAGAGCAGATCAAAATCACTGTGGCTAAGGCATTTACTGCAAATGGGCAAATATGCAAGACTTGCATTGATAGATTACAGACCCATACTGCATGTACGTGTGTGTGTGTGCGTCAGCTATCTGTGCTGTTTGGACCTGTTGCTTCATCACTGAGATTAATCAATCAGTCTCAATCAATCAATCTTTATTTGTATAGCGCCAATTCATACCAAGTGTTTTCTCAAGACACTTTACAATAGAGCGCAAAGCTCTTCATATTATAGATACACCTATATGCATAGATACATATATACATATAAAAATACACATATACATATATATACAAATATATACATCCAACACCCAACATGAATCCATATAGCCAATCATGAATCCCTCCATCATGGCAGCAAGACAAAACCTTCTGTTAAGCAGCAGGAAATCTTGAATGTGGACCCCAGTCTCAAATGAATCCACAAGCTCATGCTACACAGCGGTCTGATCAGCTCTGGAGTCAAAGACTGACTTTTACACTTATGTCCCCTAACAGTATGTTTCTTTTATGGGCAGTTAATCTGATCTATCGTCATGCATAATATTGGACACATTAGCATGCCGGCTAGACCAGCAGACTTCTAAATAGAAAGACAGCCTGAGGCCGGGTTAGAATAAAAGTGTCCACCATTATGTTTTACCTGCCGAAGAGGATCGCAGGAAACCGCACAACAGTTTCTATTTATGATGCCACTCACAAACTTTTCAGTAATCAGGACAAGGATTCAGCTTCATTATGACATGAAATCAAATCCTCCATCCAACCATCCATTATCTATACCAGTTTCCCTGTCACACTCACAGTCATACTCAAGGGCAATTTGGAGTTACCAATCAACTTAATGAGCATGTTTTTAGCCTGTGGGAGGGAGCTGGAATGCTGAGAGAACCCACACATGCACAGGGAGAACATAAAAAACTCCACACAGAAAGGCTCTAACCAACATGGGATTCAAACCAGCAACCTTCTTATTGTGAGGCATGTGCACTACCTGCTGCTCCACCGTGTCGCCTAAAATCAAACCTTGTCTCAGTGAATTAAGTTACATTAATGCAGTGACATTTTGATTGTGTTAATCAGTGGTTTAACCTGTTGGATGAGGGGCTCAATGCCAGCTAGCTAGCCAGCTAGCATTGTCAATCACATTCATCACAGGCCAGTCAGATAATGTCATAGACTGGTGTTACTGCCATGGTGTAAAATGCAAAATGTGAGCCACCTTGAAGAAAAAAACTTTGCAAAAACATGTCAGAGCTGGAGTGAAAATATACCTTTCTATCAAGAAATGCTTTCAGTGTTGTTATTTGTTTATTTAACAAAGACATGTGGTCAAGGTCTGATAAAACTGCTACTGAAGTTGTGAATCTATGCTAATCCCTGCACGTGCACTCACTCCCTGCTGTCGTTTCGTTCCTATCTCCCGCCTTTAAAAGACCTTGACTGGGCCATGCCACTTGAGGCCGAGCACAATTGTTGTAGACTGGAGCTTGGCAATATAGACCTGCATGATTGCAGACATTAAATCAGGCGGATCAAGATGCACTGCAAGGTAACAGACCAGGGGCCTCATTTATAAAGCTTGCTTGCTCACAAAACAGGGCTTGAAAGATGCGTACGCCACTTCTTATGCAAAAGTTGTGATTTATAAAAATGAACTTGGCGAGAGAATGTGCACACCGGTACGTCAACTTTGACCCTGGCACACAAACGTTTTGGAGACAGGGGAAACTGGCTGCACAGATGATGAGGTGGTGAACTGAAGCCATATCCATCTCATACATTTGATGTCATCACATATCAGAGTTATAGACTCGCGTAATCATAAACACCAAAGTCTGCAGTGTTAGAGACGTGTTCCTTTAGTGAGCCATTAGGCCTACTACTGTATGCCATGTTCATATATCATACTTCCACCTTTAAATGATATAAAGCGGTGGATTGCACTGATTGATTAGCTTTACCGTAAAATACCAAATAGCCGGAACGTTTATTTTTTTCTATCACTGAGCAGACCAGGCATTTATTTGGGACCAGGCGGCTATTGGGACAGGTGTTTAATTCCTTTCTCACAAAAATCTTGCTTAGCAAAAAATTAGAAAATATGGTAAATGTAGTCATATTATTTATTTACACAAGTATGAATATCACCTTTACATTTTCAAGGCAAGATTACAGTACCATGGTTATACTTTGTCTTCCTCTTTCAACTCAGCATTCTCTAAACACTCTTAATACTGGAAAGGAACTAGTTAAGTTAACTGATGTGACTGGCCTCCTGACGTTAGTTGTGCAACAAGCAGTCTTAATCGCTGAGTGAGCATATAAATAGTACAGTGACACTTGTGCGTAATGCTGCACAATGGATGTGCTGGCGCTGCTGGAAAATCACGCAAATGGTAGGATCAGGATGGAGAGTGAACATGTCCTGGTAGAGACCACTCTGGGGTTTCTGGCAACTGACTCCTTCCAGCAGGAATTAGCCAACAGGTATGTGTTTGATATGACAGTCTGCACTCACGTTGCTATAAGAGCTCCGAGTGAAAATGAATTTGTCTATGTGAAACACAAAAAATGTGCATACAATCAACGAACAAATTATTTGTACCTCAAACATGGTTCTGACAAATGTAGTGGCACGATAGCCTGGGTCAACACTTGACTCATTCATCCTGATGCACAGCAGTGTCAGGAACAAACTGCAGGCAGGCAATGCAAAAACAGGAGGTACTTTGCATTGACCATTCATTGGTCACATGTAGGTGTGTAGAGGGCGGGATGTGAGGTGAATCAACCTGCCCAACCCTCCAGGTGGACTGTGATTTATAAAGGGAAAAGTGCTTGCAGGTGTGTGCACATATGGTTCTATACATCAGATTAGTTTTTGCCGCACACCATTTTCAGCTTTTGGGCGCATGTACACTTAGAATGGATCCTCCACAATGTTTAATAAATGAGGCCCCAGATGGTGTTGAATTCAGTAAAGTACAGGGCAGAGATGAGCGGCTACTCATGAGGCACAGAATGACGAAATGTTCATGATTCATGAGCAAAACAAGAGCAGACAGACCTGTTAATAAATTTATAAACTTATGTAACAGATGAACACGTGTCTTTCATTAAAATCACAAGGCTGACCCTGCAGCTGTGTGAAAAGGATTTGGAAAATTATCTTTTTTGATGATGTACTTTTAGCTGATAACAGATTGATTAGCATGGCGTTTGTTGGGCTTCATAATGTTTTTTTGTTCTTGAGGATCGGTGCTTCAGCACAAACAGAAATGATGTGATGTTTTCAAAGCTGTCACCTTTCTGCTCAGAGCATTTTTGTCCCCGTTTGCATTTATTACTCTTAAGTACATTTTTAATAAATGTGCCCTTTCAGGAGGACCTTTGGGCAAAAATGTGGATAAGAAGGCAAGGCCTTGATCAAGTTCAAGAGATCTCGTTCAAACTTCCTGTAAAATGGGAGAATATTTTATGAAACAGAAAAATTATGCAATTTCCATGCTCTGAAAAATACTTTAAGTATACAAATGAAACTAAATTGCTCCAGCTGATGGCATTTTTAATCCTGTTGGCCCTTTAACAGCCTAAACCTGATGAAAAGGCTCTAATTTGCACCTTTCATTGACAGTAATTGCTTTTCCTTTTAGAAAAGCTCCAGATAACAGCTGTGCTAATTGAAAAATTAGCAAATTAATTTCAATATGTTGATATCATTGTCTATTTTTCCTGCAATTGTTTGGTTCAAAGTGCTGACATCCCTGCAGTGAAACGTGTGAAGCAGTCAAATGCAGTTTTTCCATTAAATCTGGCAGTGAGGGTTAATTATTGTTTGTGAGCAGAGAGTCACTTTGTGTTCAGCTAATCCCATTCTACTGGGGAGAAACAGACTTCAGTCCAGTCAGGCTTCTGTTGGACAAAATGGAGAATGAAGTTTATGGCTTAAACCTTGCTTCAGTGGTTTTATTTTGTTGTTGTGTTTGCTCTTATTTTTCTCTGCATTCAGTCTGGATGTTTTCCTAACAGGCTTTTGCAGCAGCCTTGTCATTGAAACGCATCATTAAGCACATGATCCCAAGGAAATTTGTAAGATGAAGCAAAAAGTTTATGATACCTCCATGCTGATGTTTAACAACTCAGATCATCCATGTAACATCACCCCAGGGACTGGCTGTCAGGTCATGAGATAAGCTCAGAGAAAGAGGCCTGCAGCAAAAGTTCAGGATTAAAACCATCAGCTGAGACCAAGATCCCAACACTGTGTCCCATTCACTGTGTAGACCAGCCTCATGTCAGGAACACTGTTGGATTCTTTTTTATGACCAAAGCTCAGACTTTCCATCTTTTCCTATTCTGAGAGATGCATGTAAGATCTAATTTTCTGGCATTTATGTTTGCATCATTAATGAAACCTCTGACTTAAACAACAGACCACTTGTAACTAAACTTCAGATCTGATCAAACACAACAGTCACATAAACAAGCCGCCCATGAGGGGGGGATGAAGGGTAAAACTTTCTAGGGTCCAGAGTCATGCAGGGGCCCACAAAGAGTAAGAAAATAAATCAGCCAGTCTGAATTAAAGCAGTGCTTCCGTTTATCTTAAAATAAACACAGAGCATGACTTGTTAAAGCATCAACCATATACATTGCTTTGACATTTCCTGTCTAACAAATTTAATTCTTGGTTTTTTAAAAAATAAGTAGCTCACTTCACTTTTGCAGTGTTGATGTTGTTTGGGTGCATTTATTTATGCCACAGGGTAAGCAGTCCACCAAAACATGTATATGAGGTGTAACGAGTAAAAAACAAGACAATTTATTGGACATATTTTAATTGTTTTCCCGCTTTTCTCCTCCCCTCCTGCATTCAGGTCTTCCACTGATCAAAGCAGCCTGTCTCAGACAGACAGTTGTCTCAGAGCCTCTGTCGTTTTTTCTTAACTTCTGACACACACTCAAAACATGTTCCTCTGAGCACGGATATGTTCTCAGGGGAAGGGTAAAGTCCCAGGTGAATATGGAGGATCAAGATCTGTGAATTGTATGTGGGAGAGAAACTGCTTTACTGTGAGCGCAGTGTGAGCTGGCATGGTGACTTGGTGAGGAATAAAACTGTTTTTCCATGGCTGTGGTCTCTTTCTTCAGATTCTTACAGTCTTTTGAATTTGTTTGCAATAGTGTTGATTCACCACTGACTCACTCCTCCAAAATGATCCCCTTAATTTCAAAGGAAACAATCAGCATGTCCTTGAGTTTTGCTTTGTTCTGAAATCTTCATACATGGAGACAAAAGTGTTTTTCAACAAACTAACTGACGTTTTGTCTCAGGATCGCATTGGAAAATCAAAGTTTCATTGTGTGAAGTCACTCAAGATGGATGTGGGTTTCCTTCATTTTTTTTCCAAAATGTCTCTACAGAATTGTTTTGTTTTCTTTTGATCGAGAGTCAAACGTTTTGGGTTATCGTTTCGAACATCCTCTCTCCCTTCAAAAATTACTTTGTGCCATTCAAGCACAGCTGTGTGTGCCCCCCATACACCTCAGTCAATGTATGAAAAGATCTGGCTGCTGTTTGGTTCAGTTTTACCAAAAATTTCAAGATAATGTGTTTGCTAATGTCTTTATAGCCTTATCAAAAGCACCTACACTTCATTATTTAATAACCAAACCACGTACATTTTGTAACAGTTAAAGCAAGATATGACCAATTTAAGTCTAAACAAAGGGTAAATGGTTCTGACTTTTCATGCAGGTTAATAAAACAGCAGAAGGGCTCCAGTTTTGTGAGTGGAGAGCAGCTGTCTCTGAATCAAGTGTTTGGAAGATGGTTAATTTTGCATCCTGTGTTTCCTCAGGCACACTCAGGGCGTTTCTTTCTGATGCATTTGTATGCCTCTGCATAAGGCTGTTATTGTGTAGTTCATCTGATCATACATCCATAAAGGTCAAGTCTTTGAATGTGATTTCTCTGAGGTGGTTTTATATAAACTTTAATAAAATCTCCATGAACTGATTATTTATCAATGCTCAAAGGTCAAGGAGTCTTGTTGCCATCCTTTGCTTGTGAACGTGCTTTCTCAAGATCACTTGAAGGGACTTTTATTTAAACGTTGCACAGCTTTCCTGCTTTAAGCTGAGTGCGTGCTCACTTAATGCCTCTTTTGCACAAAAAGGAACATTTATGCAATTGACCTGGTTACTCTAAGGGAGTGAGACTGACACAAATCTGCCCATTAAGAGCCGTCTTACAGCTACTGCATCAACTTTGAAACCTCTAATCTACAGTGGAAAAATGTCATTTTGTTGCTTCAAATAGTCAAACACAAAAATATACACACACTTAGCACGAAAACACGATGTCTGAGCTTCTGTGTGTAAAATAAATTCTGTCATAGACATTAAGTCTTCCCTCTTTTTTTCTCTACAGCCTGCCTGAAACATGGCATCAGTACTACAGCATCAGTGATCTGGATCAGAGCCCCAGCAGGAATGAACACGTCTGTCACGCCCTCCTTCCCAGAGGAGGAGATGCAGGATAACTCCAACTGGACTTACTCCTATTATCACCTGAACTACACCCTGCCCCCTTCACTGATACCAGATAAGACCAGCACATCCAAACCTGCAGCATGCGAACAGGTCCACATCGCTGTAGAGGTAAGAATTTACAGCAAGCACCCAAATGCACCCTTTTTCTGTTTTGGTCAGTTTACTGTCATTGGCTCTTTAATCAATAATTAACATAATTTATGTCTGATTGTAAAAACTCATTAATTTTCACGGCTTCACATGTTATACACACACATATCAAACATGTTTGATATTCATGAGAACAGGGAGACTCCATCCTGATCGGTGGGTGTAAATAATTGTATTGACACTGCACACATCCATCCGTCCTCCTTACGTTGTGCTGGGTTGCGGGGCCATGTGAACCCAGACGTTCCTCTTCCCTGTAATATCTTTCAGTTCCTCCTGAGGGATTCCCATATCAGAATCACCCTGGGGGAACTATAATCCCCCCGGAAAATTCTGGATCTGGGGGCATACTAATTAGATGCCCAAGCCACCTAGACGAGCTCCTTCTAATGTGAAGGAGCAGCAGCTCTACTTTGAGTTCCCTCTGGATGTCTGTGACCTTTACTCTGTCTCCAAGTTGACTCCAAACAACCTCCTGAAGAATCGCATTTCTACCACTTCCGTTTTCATTCTCATTCTTTGGGCCTAGAGCTCCTGACCAAAAGTTCAATTTGGGACGGACAGACTGGTGAATTAAAAGGTTTGACCTCAGGCTCAGCTCCCTCTTTACTCCAACAGTCTGCCACAAAGTTTGCAGCGCTGGACTGCTGTACTGACGGCCTGTCCATCTCTTGGTCCATTTCGCTCTTTCTTTTCTGAGATACTTGAATCTCTCCACTTATCCAAATTTTCTTTTGTTCCACAAGTGATCAAATTTTAGATGAACAATGAGGAACAGTCATGTTAAATAAGTCTAGCTGGTCTAGATCAACCTGCCTGTCCGTCACTACGAGGTTTCTTTTGCTTTTCTCCTCTGTGTGAGTGCACTGTTTGAGTTTTGTGGTGATGTTGATGAGTTTTTTATTTGTCAATTTTTAACACTGTATCAGTGTTGACACTGTATTCTGTTGCAAAATGTCTGTGATTCCTGCCACAACCCAATTTACTGACGTCGACAAATAAACAAACTAACTAACTAACTTAAGGCACGGACTCACTCTACTTCTGAAAGGAGTAATCCACCATTTTTTGCACTTAGCAGCCAAATGCCCCAGCACCTGCTGCAGGTCCAAAACCATCCATCAACTTTCAAAAGGAGAGATGAGACTCTGAGGTCTCCAAACTGGAAACCTTCCTCCACACAGCTATGCCTTTAGATCCTATCACAAAAAGAAATGGTGAGAAGTTGGACTTGGAGGCGAACATGACTTTGTGCCAAGGATGTGGACACAACTCTTAATTTAATTTAACAGAGACTGGATGGCCCTTAGCAAAGGCTCCGCCACCTCATATTACTGCAGTACCCCCTACAAGATCCCTTAAGAAACATGGTTGTAAGCCTTCCCCAAGTCTTTGTCTTTTTTTGAACACCACACACTTGGGAATTAATTGGACATAATATCAGCTGCAATGAGCCTCAAACTGAGTCCGGTTCAAAATCTGGCACAAAATCATCTAGTGTGTAGCTAGATTCATATTCAAGGAAATTCAGGTTAAGTGAGTGTATGGGGGCGATGGTGTTTTAGAGTTCTGACATTTTCATTCATCATGCACATAATAAATCTATTTTTCTGCATGCAGCATGTGCTCTTCCACTTGTTTTAAGTACTGTAAAAAATCCAATTAATTCTGGCACATAAGGGCACAAACTGTCATGAAAGTGTCAGACTCTGCTGCTTTATCTAGGACCCTGGATATGCTGTGAGGTGTCCCTCTTCAATGCTGTCTTGCCTCGTGAAACAAATCCCACCATGTGATTGTAGAAGTCTCCCAGCAGGAGGGACACTTTCATGAGTGCATGCGTAAAATGAGTTTGAGTGTCTGTTGGTTTTGTGAGGCTGAAATTAATGGTTAACATTTAGAAGAGCATCATGGGGCAAGCAGAACGTAAATTAATGATAAGTCTCAGATTTATGAGGAAGCAGAGACCAGGTCTCCCATCAGTCTTTGGTAATGAGTGTTTACCTACATTAATCATTTAGCCTCCCCTCTATGTGGACTTCGCCAGTCTTTTTATAAATACTGCCTCTGTTATTGCTGCCGATGGGTTTATGTTCAGTTTGTTAAAATTCTGATGCAGGCGGACACATTATGTTTCTGTATGAGAAGCAGAGAGCCGTGACTAATCAGCTGTATTTGACACCCTGGGAAGAGAGAGCTGGTTAAATCAGCCTGCACTTATTTCCTCCCATAATGTTAGAGTAAAATAAGCCCTCAGGGAGTCATTTTCTATAAATTATTCATATTTACCCAACAATGAGTGGAGCTGATGCCACAGCAACCACCAGAGGAGACCACATGGAACATGACATTAGTAGAAAAGGTACTATTTGTAGAGGAAGGCAAATATTGACAAAGCTTGTCACGTATAGAAAGAAACTGCCTGATACAAGCACATCAGAGAGCTGTGTTTATACCCTATGCCACTTCATTAGGTACACCTTGCTTGTACTGTGTTGGACCCCTGTTGCCTTCAGAGCAGTCTTAATTCTTCAAAACACAGATTCAACAAGGAGCTGGAAACACTCAGACAATTTGGTCCACATGTCAGCCTCACTCAGTTGCTGAAGATTTGTCGGCTGCACATCCATGATGCAGATTTCCTTTTCCACCACATCCCAAAGGTGCTCTAGTCATCAGAGAACATGTGTACTGTGGTCATGAGGGGATAGACAAGGTCAGGTACTACATTCAGGTAGGGGGAGCTTAAAGGGGCCCAAAGTGTTCTGAGTAAATATCCTCCACACCATGGCACAGTTGTCTCCAGGCTAAATTGTTGATACAAGGAAGGATGGACCAAGTCTTTCTCTACCATCTGAGCTAACCTGGCACATCAGATGAACTGTTTAAATATTTCACTGATCCATCTGGGAAAGAGCCCACAGAAAGTGTTTGGGGAGAGCCTTTCAGAGGCATATCTGGCATGTGATTGATCGTTCCCTCAATCAACGTATATTCCTGGTCAAATGAGCTACTGCGCTACAAGAACATGAGCCACTTTGTATAACAAAGTCTTGTCAAAACATGTCAAGGATGGAGAGAAAATATCCTTACTACAGAGGGGTTTGTTGTGTTTTTATTTGTTTTTCCTTTTAATAAAGAAATGCGGTCACAATCTGATAAGGCTGCTACTGAAGCTGTTAGCATCTATGCTAATCCCTGTATGTGCAGTCACTTCCTGCTGTCGTCTAACTCGTTGCCCGTTCCTCTTCCTGCTTTAAAGGACGCTGTTTGGGCCGTCCCACTGCTTACAATTGTTGTTGACTAGAGCTTGGCAAGATGGATCTGCCTGATCACAGGCTCTGGATCGGGCCGACTTTCAGCTCGGACCACTGCTTCTGATCAAACTCAGCCTGTCATCAGGGAGATCCATCTTGCCAAGCTCCAATCTACAGCGACTGTGAGCGGCCCAAAGTGGGACGGCCCAAACAGCGTCCTTTAAAGCAGGAAGAGGTGGGAGCTATGAGCGAGATGACAGCAGGCAGTGACTACTCCTACTGAGACTAGCATATATGCTAACAGCTTCAGTAGCAGTGTTATTAGATCTGGACCACATTTCTTTATTTAATGAAGAACAAACAACAACACTACAAACTTCTCTATAGTAAGAATTGTCCAGCATGTTTTGATGAGTAGAATTACATATGGAACGAGACAACTTGGTGGACCTGCACCGTTTTGATAACTAACTTATTTTTTCTCTGGAGACCACTGAAATGCTTTACATTGTCAATGTATAAATACCTATTCAGTTAAACATTGTGCTGATGTCTGTTTGCTTTCCTCTCTTTCATTGTACTCTCCTCTTCTCAGGTCTTCCTCATCCTGGGGATCATCTCCCTGCTGGAGAACATCCTGGTTATCACGGCCATTGTGAAAAACAAGAACCTGCACTCGCCCATGTACTTCTTCGTCTGCAGGTAATTCAACATATTAAAAAAATCTTTATGAGATGTGTTACCCTGTGCAGAGTTGAAGACAAACCAAACTCTAGGACCACTCTTATCAGGTAAAATTCTTTTCTGGTGGGAACTTGTAATTATTGTGGTAGCAGGAGAAGCAAAATGTGTGGGTGGGCATTTATCCCTCTTAATTTACTGCATATGAGGACCCTCAGGTCAAAATGTACAGACAAAAAAACTGCCTTAATATCATACATCAATATTTTTTCTGCATCAATCTCTTCAACCATTTCAGCTACAAAATATTCAAAGATTTTAAGGATTTTCACCCTTTAAATGTCAATTTGAATGCATGTTAGCACTTATTTTATTAAAAAAGAAAAAACACATGATGAATATTGTGGGGGCGCATTACTGGTGGTTAAAGTCTTTAATAATCAAAGAGCAGCAGCAACATTAATCCCATTTCATTGGTACTTTTGATGTGGAGATAGATTTTAAATTTGGCACTCTTTGGGGATCCTCAAGCAAAGAAAGGAACACACACACACACACACACCAAAAAAAAAAAAAAAAAAATCTGCATAGTTTCCTTTAAAAATTTCAAGCTTAAAACTTTTCAATTCCAGTTTAAGTACACGTTGCCACAAGTTTTATAAAAAGGTCGAAATATGAGTTTTTTCTTCCAGATAATACATGGTTTGAAATAGTCACAAATAAACCTGAGTAAAGTCATTTGAGTGTTTCTGCACATGGCAGCTCTAAACTTTTTAAATGTAGTGTTTCTCATTTTGGTCTTTCTTACACTGCTGACACTTTGTGCAGCCTCATGGGACCCTCGAGCCAAAAATGCGCACGCAAAAAACACTAAAATCATCATATGTTGAGGTTTTTCAACTTTTTTTTAATTGTTATATATCCATTTAATCTTTCATATATTTATTTGTAATTTATTATGTGGTGCAGTGCAGTGCAAGGCGAATGAACTTATAGGACAGCAATGATACCACTGTGTTCACCAACTAGCATGACCGAACAGTCACTGTGGGTGTTTGCTCTGGCACAGGAGGTTCTGAAGCATGCTGTGCTCCAGAGTGTGAGCCAAAGAGATAGCTAAGGATTTTTGCCAAGGCTTGTATGGGGTACACATTAATAGTATATGATTAACCCTTTACACCTGTTGTATCATATTTGATTCACACTTTTAAATCTCGATCTAATCAATATGACCAAGAAATTATCAAATAAGTGATAAAAATGTCTTCAAATGGATTATCAGTTGCCAAAACGCCTAATGGATCAAATGAGATACAAAAATATATATGTTAAATTTTATGTAAATTTTCTCCCTACTTGACCAAAAAAAGCCACAGACTGAGAGACAGCTGCATGATTACCTCTATTTCCTCCTGCGAGCCATTAAAGTCCATCCTCAAATGAAAAATGAAGGAGATAGCACTCAAACTGTGGAGTCAAACAGAGATGAACCCACACCACAAATGGAAAGGCATCATGATGAGAAGATGAATATTAGTGTGTGCAATGTCGACATTAGCATTCAAACCAGAGTACTCCTGAAGAACGCTCTTCCATAACGATGAAGCTGGGGGCTTTTACTTAATGAATCTGGTTTGAGGGGCAACCTTCAGTGTCAAAAATGAGGTCAAGACAGGTGCAAAAAACTGCTCTTTGTCTGGTGTCCATTTGAGTCTGGCTGCAGAAGCACTCAAGTTTACATTCACATTCCAGCAGAATTGAACATGTTTGCTTCTCAGTAAATGAGCAATCAAGGGCTTAGTTCATATCCTGGCTCAGGGTAGATTTTTTATGGCTCATCTGTAATGGTTTTAAGCTGTCAGATTTTACTCATGATTACCTGTTGGACCCCAGTTGGGCACCAGTCTGCGCTAGCTGGGGACAGTCGGCATGGCTGGATAGCACAAATCTGTTAGTGTGTGAGAGGTTAAGACACATATCTCAGCTGTAGTCAAACAAACATGTTTGATTTTTTTAGACAAATCTGAATTTAATCAGGAAGTGTGAACTGCTTACTGACACATCTGCAAAACCATGTTGCCAACAGCGAATAAAAAAGAGAGGGTGGGACACAGGAAATGGCATCAGAAGATGACAGGAAGTAGGGGACTTTCAAAACAAACTGTCACCCTCACAAATCTACTTCAGAGTTTGGACAAGAGTTTGATGGGCTCAGTTTGCTGTAGTTGGTTTGATAACTGATGTAGTCTGTGATCCCACATCAGGCTCAGTTGTGAGGTGTAGGATAGGGTGACCATACGTCCTCTTTTGCCTGGACGTCCTCCTTTTTGGTTGTAAAATTATGTCAGGGGGATTTTATAAAATTCCCTGAAATGTTTTGCTAAGCTTGTTCTACAGACAAACTTGTCGCCGGTGACAGAAAAAGACTTTCATGATTAAAACTATCGTAACTCCTTCAGTGTCCACGCTATCCAGATAATACGGAAAGTGATCTCATTGAGCCGGAGAGCTGAGAGAGGATTCAAACGAGCGAGTTATTTATCGGTTGTTTATCAGCATGTTCTGTGTAAGTAATGATAAAATACTGTAAATAATAATATCATTATCGCAAGTCATCTCAAGTGTCAAAAGTAACGCCTAACATATTCCCTTCAAATATCACCATTTATCATGTTTAGAGAGGTTGTTTTTGATTGCAGACTTGGTTCCTCAATATCAGTCAAAATGAGTGATAACTGATGATGAAATTCCTTTAAGTGTCGATGCACTGGCTTACCATTATCACGCCTTACCTTTTACCTTCAAGCCTATACCCACAAACCCTCCTGATAAAGTTCTCTCCAATCATACATTCTACCCATCATAGATTAATTTCTTGTTTTTACATTAAAGCCACACATTTGCACAAAATAATAGTGCCCATGAACAGCAGTGCACCTTACCGCTCATCTCAGCTTGTTCTCCTTAAAGGTATAGAGCCTTTCCAGCCACTTAAATGACTGTTGTAAATTACCTGATACAACTTCAAAAATGCTGAACTATCTCTTTAAAGCCATCTGTAACAGAGATCTCAGAGAGTGAGAGAGTGCAGCTCTATCACCCTGCATATGAAAACCAGGTATTTTGAACATGATTCTGAAATACTCCAGCAACCATCAAAAATTAATATATTAACCAGATTTAAGGCAGAAAATGGGCTCTTTAATCCCTTAAAAAACATGATTGCTGTTATTAACTGATTGAGTGAATTAACTCTGACGTGTGGCTCTCTTTCGGCCATAAAAGTGTCAAGAACTAAAATTTGAGGACTGAATTTGCAGCAACCCTTAAAACTCCCAGAAAAGTATGTTAATTTCTGTCCTGGGGCTGCTGTTGCTGTTTATCCTCCAAGCAAGCGCCTTATTTTGGCAGAGTGTTGGTGTAAAACACTCATCCAGAATAAATCTTCATCCACACCCATACAGACGTGGACAAAAGTGTTGGTACCCTTCTGTTAAAGAAAGAAAAACCCTCAATGGTCACTAAAAGAACTTGAAACTGACAAAAGTAATAATGAATAAAGAACAACTGAAATTCAACTAATGAAAATAAGACACTGCTTTTGAACTGTGGTTCAACAGAATTAAAAAAAAAAAAAAAAACTAATGAAACTGGCCTGGACAAAACTGATTGTACCTTTAACTTAATATTTTGTTGCACAACCTTTTGAGGCAATCATAGAAATCAGGTGATTTCTGTAACTCTCAATGAGACTTCTTCACCTGTCCACAGGTATTTTGGCCCACTCCTCGTGAGCAAACTGCTCCAGCTGTCTCAGGTTTGAAGGGTGTCTTATCCAGACTGCATGTTGCAGCTCCTTCCACAAATGTTCAATAGGATTTAGATCAGGGCTCATAGAGGGCCACTTCAGAATAGTCCAGTGTTTTGTTCTGAGCCATTCTTGGGTGTTTGTAGCTGTGTTTTGGGTCATTATCCTGTTGGAGGACCCATGACCTGTGACTGAGACCAAGCTTTCTGACACTGGGCAGCACATTTGGCTCCAGAATGCCTCGATAGTCTTGAGATTTCATTGTACCCTGCACAGAGTCAAGACACCCTGTGCCAGATGCAGCAAAGCAGCCCCAGAACATAACTGAGCCTCCTCCATGTTTCACAGTAGGTACAGTGCTCTTTTCTTTGTATGCTTCATTTTTGTCTCTGTGAACACAGAGCTAATGTGACTTACCAAAAAGCTTCAGTTTTGTCTCATCTGTCCAAAGGACATTCTCCCAGAAGCTTTGTGGCTGGTCAATGCATTTTGGCAAAATCCAGTCTCACTTTTTGATGATTTGCTTTCAACAGTGATGTCCTCCATTAAGTCCACTTTGGCTAAAACAGCGACAGGTGGTGCGATCTGAAACTGATGTACCTTGACCTTGGAGTTCACCTCTAATCTCTTTGGAAGTTGTTCTGGGCTCTTTGGTTACCATTTGTATTATCATTCTCTTAAATTTGTCATCAAATTTCCTCTTTCAGCCACATCCAGGGAGGTTGGCTACAGTCCTGTGGACCTTAAACTTCTGAATAATATGTGCAGCTGTAGTCACAGGAACATCAAGCTGCTTGGAGATGGTCTTATAGCCTTTACCTTCAACATGCTTGTCTATAATTTTCTTTCTAATCTCCTGAGACAACTCTCTCCTTAGCTTTCTGTGGTCCATGTTCAGTGTGGTACGCACCACCATACCAAACAGCACAGTGACTACTTTTCAGCCTTTTAATAGGCAGACTGACTGATTACAAGCTTGGAGACACCTGTGATACTAATTACAGGACACACCTTAGTTTAACATGTCCCTGTGGTCAAATCATTTTCAATCTTTTCTAGGGGTACCATCATTTTTGTCCAGGCCAGTTTCATTACTTTTGTTTTTTAAAATAATTCTGTTGAACCACAACTCAAAAGAAATGTCTGATTTTCATTAGTTGATTTTCAGTAATTTTTTTAATTTATTATTACTTTTGTCAGTTTCACGTTATTTCAGTGATCATTGTGGGTTTTTCTTTTTTTCATGGAAGGGTACCAACAATTTTGTCCACATCTGTATATGTATGAGAGGGGAGGCAGCACTGCAGCAATAATTTTAACCAACGGTAGTAATATTTAAGGAGTTGTTTGAGATTGTACAAGAATGTGTGGATGTATCAGTCACAAGTCAAAAGCAACAACATTATCAGCAGTGATGGAGATCAGATCTGCTCCTGTACGGAAAAGTCAGGCACATAAGCTAGGACTATACACAGCTGTTTGGGTCTGCAGGCCTCAAGAGAACAAAAACAGCTATTACACTAATAAAACAGCCATTTTGTGTGTCATATAACAAAAGCCCATGAATGACTTCAGTACGAGCTAAGCAACATTGAAGCTTTTTTTTTTTAAGTCGACTTTACTCAAATTAAACGGTGGAAAATGAAGTCACCTCTGACCTCAGGCCCTTACAGTTAATCACAGTTAATCATCCGCCTGAAAATACTCCTCTGTCCAGTCCCATAACATGTCCATCTGATGCCCACAGATAACCCTAAGTGTACCCTTATTAAAGTCATTATTAGTATGGGCTTTTCTCTCTGCTCAAACTGCTGATGAGGAGTTGCTGCTCGAGAGCAGAAAAATAAGATATCACGGTGCATGCCAAATGTGTGGATCAGGAGAAAAAAAGAGACAAAAACTTTATTTTATCATCTGTTCTAATGTATCTTAGTTTATTAGAGAATGGACTTGACAGCAGTCTGCTGACTGATTGACACTGTCTCCTTTAAAATGTACACTAAGTGCTGAAGGTGCGTGGATCACAGATGGTCTGTGGTGGACGATTAATGAAACAGCTCAGAAAACATCTGTGTTAACAATGACTGTGAATTGAGTGTCTGTTGTTGATGAGCTGCTGTTATTAGTCTACTTGAAAGAGCCCATATCATATTTTTGAGTATTGTAGGCCCCATGGTGTGTTTTGCATGTCTCCTCCTGTGACGTCCTACCATTGTGTCGTCGACAGTTTAAGCCCATTTGCTCAGAGTGTCAAGGGCCGAGCAGAGACACTAGAAAGAATACAGCTGGATCAGGAGCACTCTGTATGTGAACAGTGTAATGATTTTTGAACATTAGTGATTGTGAACATGCCCAAGGCAGTCTGTAAAATTAAATATATACAGTAAATTGAGAAGAGATAAAATTTTGGTGTTGGCAAAACCCAACAAGTGCAGAGTTGCTTTTACTCTGGATGGAGTCAAATCTGTGAAAATTTACTCTCAGTTGAAAAGGAGTTGGTGTCAAAGATGAGTGAATTAATGATACTTCAGTAAATCAGATCCATAGGTGTCACTGTATGACCTTTGACTCTGACCTCTGAACCTGTAAGTGACTCTTGAAGAGACAATCATTCGCTACATTTCTGTTACTGGACGTGAACCAAAAGGTTTCACAAGCCCACGTCATGAAAGCTGAAGAGCAAATGTCCTTTTTTGTGAAACATATGTGCTTTAACCAAACATCTTTATATCAGCAAATTTCCACATTAATATGCAGTAAATAAATACAGCAACTGTACACTGTGTAGTGTTAATATAAAGTTAACACTTAAGTAGTTCAAAGCGTATACTCTAAGAGAGTGCATTCCTTGCTCTACATACAAGTGTTGATAAAAAGTCACACTGTTGAGTGTTATAAAGTTAAAGAGTCAACAATTACACTTGATGAGAATCAGAACTCTCCAAACAGAGTGAAACACTTTATAATGTTGACACATATAGACAAGCATAAGACGCATAAGAAGTGTTAATAGTTACTCTGATAGTGTTAATTTGTCTATGCAGATTTTGCTGTTTATAAACCAGAGTTAGAGCAAAATATGGGCCCTTTAAGTATTGTTTTTTTTTAATATTCAAATAATATAATGATTAAAACTTTAAATTTTTGCACCCTGAAAACTTGAATTTCACCTGATGAATTCCACCAGAGGCTTTGGTGCAGTACGAAAACACCGATGTTCAGATTTATAAAGTACATAGTGAAAAGCCAGATGATTATGTGTTTTCGGTAAAGTTTTTGTCTTTTATTCTGTGGAAAACTGGAAACACCAAGTCCTGATCACCCAAGCGCTGCTTCTTTCTCCCCCTCTCTCTATATATTCTTTTTAATACACGTCAAAGTTAAATCAATCAAAACTTTTCAGCATTGGGAAACATCAGGTGCAATCTTTTAATCATCATCTCTGTTATTTGGGTTGTGTGAGGTACATGGTATGAGCCCTAATGTGTGCCACAGTGTCACAGCTCAGTTCTCTCTCTGTTCATGTTGTCAACATGTCAACATGTTGCTAAATTCTCTGCATAGTTGAAAGAATTGTGGAGCGAGCAAGCCGCAAAAACAGAATGGGGTCATCACACCCTACAAACAGTTTGTTTGTATCTACTTAATTTCCCACCCTAGTGTTTTGATGTAAAAAGGTTAATATGTCTTTGTCTACTTGACAGAGATATATATAGTATTTCTATTACCTATACCAGGCCCCCCCCCCACACACACACACACACACGTGTCACGAAACCACGTAGTTAATAAAAGAAGAGTAATATAATCCAATTGCCTTGAATGCAGACTCATGATTGGACAAACTGAAGGCCATAGTCATTTTTATGATGTAACTGATGGTTTCACTTCACAGAATAAAAAATGCCACATTGTCTCAACTTTGACATTCACGGTAATTTCGGTAATTTTGACTGTTTAGATCTTGGCGATTGTGACTCTAAAGACAAGAGCAGAAAGTCCCAGCTGACGCCATCGCTGTGCTCAGAGACAGAGCAGACATTCAGGTCACGGTGAACGTTTGATGTTCTCTGTGATTCTTTGAGACGTTTTGTGTGTCTCCGCAGAGAGTGACGAAGACGCAGAGAGGGTTACTAAAGGACAGACGCTGTAATTGATTTGCAAATTAACCAACTCCATGGAGAAAACATTTGTCCCACTCCTTTTTTATCAGTCTGATTAACCCTTTCAAGCAGGAGTTCCTAAATAACAGAGAAATGTTTTTAGATATTATCTTTGACTCCCAAGAAAATGGCACGTCTTCTTTTTTTTTTCTACAAGTAGTCATGACTGTAGCAAGTTACACAGATGTCACTCTACTGCCCTTACTGCATGTTTCCCTGTGTAAAGTTAGACAGCCGGATAACCAGTGTAGGTGTAACGGCATTAAAAGTAACAACGTTGTAAACGCCGTTATTGTTTTCGAGTGACAGCTGATCTAATTAATTACTATTTCAAATGTTACTAGGCTGTTACTGCTACCAACAGTGAAATGTGCCGCGTTATTTATGCTCCGATGTCTTATCCGACCTGCCTCGCTCAGCCAGGCACAGGACAGGAGCTGCGCCACAAACAGCCTCACAGGAGAACTCGATGCCAGAGTTGCCAGGTCCGCCTATTATAAGCGACTTTAGCTTATTTTTTTGGAATTGCTTGTAAATATTGACAGTTGTGTATTTTTGGGCCTGTACCAAAAGTGCAGTTGCTCATTTGTGCTTGTTGTGACCCCAAACCCAGGAGGGACCTGATGCATGCTCCACTATCAATATAAACTCAATTCAGAGGTTAGACAAACTATTTTGTCCCATTCTAAACGCAAATGTAAATTTTACTGTAAAAAGAGGGGCGAAATCATGTTTCCACCAAAAAGGAACCCTTATAGCCAGAATTAAGTTTATCTCTAATGTAGCTGTTACTGTTTTCACCATAATAAAGCTGTAGGGGATCAACATAAAACTTCAATGAAAGTCTGACTATGTCTGTTTGGTTACAAAAATCAAGGTTAGAGTGTTAAGTGATAACAGAGTTATAATTAACAGTAGCCTCTCACTTCACTTCTGTTTAACGGAAAAGGATGTTCCACCTCCAAACAAAAGGATGTTGAATAAGTGAATTAGGAGCCAGATAAGAAAAAATGTCACTGTGAAATTGAAATGTAATGTAGATGAAAATCAAAACACGCTTAATGAAGCTTTCTCTTTTTTTTTTTTAAATAAAAAAAAGTAATATAATATCGCATAAAAATTAAGTTAATTCTTGGACATATTTATAATTACAAGACAGTAAAACTTACAAGACAAATGTTCTCCTCGGCCAAAGTGTGATAGAAAAGCATTCAGCGACACTCAGATGTTTCCCTCCCTCCTCTGTGCGACTGCTATATAATATATGACTGAGGTAAAATGAAACTTAAGCAAAGACCTAAAAATGTAGCTACTGACAATGTCCACCAGATGGCAGCAGACACCATGAACTAATACAAAGAAATAAAAATGTTTTTACCCTTTTATCTTCAACTTATTTAAATTTCTTTGTAACATATTTATCACAACATTTTAATGACAAATGACTATATGTAAGTTTGATATCTGAGAGTCATTTTATGAAGCTTAAACTTTCATATGCTGCAGAAACATTTTGTGGGCTAACGCTAATGCTAGCAATCATCAAGTAAAATAACATTGAAAACATACAATAAACAACAGTCTAAGCCAAATACTTTGAAGATAAACTTACATTCAGCTCCTCTGGTTTGTCTCTTGAGTTTGAAAATGTTTATTTGGGTCTGTAAAAGTATAAATGTTCATTACAGTAAAGAGGATCTGCATGACGAGTGCTACAGACCGCAAATTTACACACAGCCGCTAGTATCCTCTGATTCTGAAATATCATGAAGCATCCTTAGTGTTTTTACCAAGTTACACTGGTATTTTATTAAATTTGACAACATGAGCCCACAATTCAAACACCTGCATCAACAGATAACTTGGATATTCTCATGTCCTCCTGTTCCCATTGAGGTTTCTGTTATTTATCCTTCAAACCCAATAAGACTCCATCAGTAGATGTTTTTACTGTGTGTACTTGGTATTCATTCAAGTCTCCTCAAATAACCAAAACAAATGGCAGTCACAATCCCTGGAAAGATCATCACTCTCTATCACTATCATCTCTCTAGGCAGTGGTTGATTTTCCTCTTTTGAGCCTCACTGATGGCCAGTCTACACGCTGTCTGACTGCTGTATTTTAGTCTGGTCTAAGCTTGTGTTTCTGTTTGTGGGTCTTCTTAAGGCGAACAGACTCATCTGACTGACTCAGTGACTTTTTTTTTCCATATTAATGATACTTTCTATTACTTAAGTGGCTCAAACATGCATCCCTGCTCTAATTATCTGCTAAAATTCTTTAGAGTCCATTGACAACAGCACTACTTCTGCCATCCACAGACCTGAGTGAACCCGCATTAGTCACATGTCTACAAATGTGATTTTAAAATACAAGTTATTGTTTGTCGGTTAATTTATTACAGTACTAAAATTTCTGGAATACTCTCTTTTCAAAAGACTTCAAAATACTTAAAAAAAAAAACATTTAAATGTGGTTTCATATAGCATGACTGCATGAACATAGCGGTACATTCTGCTGCATTATGATTTTTTTTAACTAAATTTACATTTTTTAAAACTCACATGCAACAGATTTTTAAACTTGCAGCCCCCTAATAATCAAACAACCAAAAGTCAGTTAAAAAATGCCCACCAGACTTTACACAGTGAATGATATTCACATTGTAACAGCCATTTCAGGTGGATGGAGGCCTTTTGAACTTTGCAACTGTGCAGCATGTTGTATTCTTGGTTCTTCACTGCAGCCGAGCACCCAAGATACAGTATGTTTAATGGGAGTGTAACAGTACAGAAACAATTCAGTCCAGTTCAGTTTGAATCGGGGCTCAGTGCACTTTTGTACTGAAACTAATACAGGCACACACACAAACATGAGCGATATATGTTGTGTTTTAAGCTCTGCATCTGTATTTCACACTCTGTTTGTCTCATACAAACAAAATTAATTCAGCTGAAAACATTACTTTTTCCCTTGGTGAGATAAAGCCCTGAATATCTCATGTTTACGTTACTGACTGATTGCAACATCAGGTTATCTGTCGAGGAGCAATGCGGACAGGGGGGTCTGGAGCAGGGAGAGCATGTGGGAGAGACTGATGAGAGAGACTGTGGTCAAGCCAGCTGCTCCTCTGTTTTCCGTGGTCAAATCAGTTGCTCCTAAATTTAAAGTGCTCAACAAGTTCAACATTTACACTAAATACTTTATGTTGTTGAGAGGGGGATGGCAGACAGGCTGCGCAACTTTACCATGTTCCTGTTTTGCTTTTCCATCAAAAGTGTGAAATATAGGAGTCTGGCCTTAATGTTGGCTGTAAGATGCCTTTTTTTCCAACATGAATGAACAGAATATGTCATACATAATATAGTGCATAATATACATAACATACTTAAAATACAACTATACAGCTGAATAACAGATGTGATTACCGTGGCAGCTGCTTACCATGCCATCAGTTACTCTCCACAGTGCCAAAGTGTCTCCCTTTTCCTCTCTTGTGCCAGTCCGTCTCACGACTAGACATCATAAAGGCAGGGATGTTGTTTTCAGAGCTTGGCAGACCTTTTCTTTGTCACATAGCTCCATCGCAAGGCAACAACTTATGTCTGAATGCAGACTCAACAACACCACTTAAACATTGTGGTTGTTGAGTCTGCATTCAGACATAAGTTGTTGCTTGATGTCATAAACTTTTTTGCTCCTTCTTCTAAAAGGGTTTCAAAGAGAGAGAACTGCAAGCTGCACATCAGGTTCTCAGATATGGCTGCTGTTCAATCACTTTATCAAAATTCATGTGTTTTGGGGGAAATGGTGCTTGAATAACTTTCAGATGCAGTCACCACAAAACA